>JAQFZC010000418.1:0-52165 GCA_034695205.1 Dicyrtoma fusca
CTCGAATACAGCCCCAGTCTACGACACCAAATTTTAAATAGAGCCCCAGGGGCTCTACTCGAGCGTTTACGGTACTTCATTCTATGTACACATATGTATCTATCCCCTCGCATAAATTATAATTGAACTAGACAGATCCATTACGACCCAAACTCGTGTGTAGAATAATGCAGTTATCAAATTTATTTATTTATTTAGTTGTGTACATTGGGTAAAGGTAACGTCATATCCAGATAATTCTACTTTTATCTAAATCCTCAGCCGTTAACTCAGTTTATGGGGAATATGGAAATGAGCTGGAGTTTACACTATACGCTCCCGTCACAGGCAGGAGACGCGCTAAGGAAAAGTTATTCACACGTCGTGGTCGTATGCAGTTCCTGCTCATAGATCCAACTTCATTTGTGCGTAGACGCATATTAATTATCTTTCATATTTCATATGTATATCTTTAGTTGGAAGATGGAAATAGTAAGCCACAATTATTATTTGTTTGGAGGATTAGAGAACATTTCATTGGGTATAGTCTCGTCTAGTTCTAAATACATCTCTATGGCGTGTTCTAACTAGTAAGTCATAATTCAGTCTGCTTGTTTGGGGATTTGGGGAAATGAAACAATCATTTCGTACCTACACGATCACAAAGAGCAGTATTATGGCGACAGATAACATGTTCACTGGAAGTACAAAGTTAATCTCTCATCCTGTCGTTCCACCTCCCAAAGTTGAAATACTAATGAAGAGCTTTCATAAAATTAAAATTACAAGCTCACATTCACATCCATAGTCAGGATGAGGTTCCATTACTTCCGTCCCGCAATTCAGGGATAATCCTTTGCAGTTTAATGTGTAGACTGTGCTGTCCGAGTTGCTCGGGTCTCTATGCCCTACGGTACCCAGACTCCACATTAACGTGTGTAGTTGAATTAACTTATTATGCAATCTGACTCGTTACCAGTCACCAATTGAAATACGGCACTTACATTTGTGCAATGTGTGCCGGATAACATAGCTATGTTGATTCTATGCCGGACCGTCCAGGGACGCAAGAATCTGTAGCCAGATAACAACTGTAAACCTTTTGGTTAATTCCGTATGCTTAGGTACAAGGCTGGAGGTAGTTTACAATGGCAAGCATTGGATATTAAAAGGAAATCCCCTGAAATCGGCCACTATGGCCAGACCATTAGGCCAAGTCGCCACTATATTAAATATAACACGTGCGACTATAGAGTATAGTCTGTAATTATGTAATTATGTATATGACTTGGAAATGTGCTATTTCCAAAACCACGTGCTTGCACTGTCTCAAGTGAACGCAATTCATCATAAACTTGAGACATTTGTGCATCTAATTTCTGAGTTGTGTGCACCAGGGAAGGGAAGAAAGTGTGAACGCTCTCCTCTCTGCATTCGCCTTCACATCTGCCTTGAAAATCTAGAGCTAAAAGCACTTTAGAACTATGAGTCTGAACCTAAACACTGAAACTATTTAGCAGGAGAGGATTTTAAAGGGAAGTGTGATTAGCCGTGACGTCATTTAAACGGGCAAAGGGCTTTAATGCTCCACGAGAAACAATCAGGTAATTTTATTCGTCAAGAGCCCATTCTCACGGAGTACGACAGCAGCCGTCTTCCATCCATGATGCTTCCAAAAACACAGAGACATACCTACCTAAGTATACCTATGACTCTATATATATATATATATACGACATTACACAACACAACAGCTTCCAGAAGGTATCAAGCCTTGCAATTTTTTACGCTAACAAATACAAACTAGATATCTCACAAAAAAATAGAGAGTGGAGGACGATAGAAGATAGTTAGATATATGTACAGTATCACTATTAGCAAGTATAAAATGCAATTCTTGAGCCAAGCCCAATGAAGAAATCACCATTCTATTCCTATTGTGAAGATTTGCTTCTCGGCTCAAGACTTGTTTTAGGGTTTTTAGACTCGACTGAATTCCATGCAACTTATTACATCTCCTTTCCTTCTGAGCCTTTTTAGCATGTTCCTTCAAATAGTGTACACTATCTGTCAAACTTACACATTGTGTTGAATGGGTTTGGCAGTCCAAATGTACGTTAGTAGTTTACTTTTCCAGCCACACTCTCCGCGTACGCAGACATACGTACACAGAGAGACAGAAGAGACCCAGTGGCTTCCCTTGAATCTATATTTTTATGGACGTACATACGTCCTCGATCCCATATGACGCGGATAACAACCACTTACCACTTGACAGTGCTTCCCGTACAATTTGAGAAATGGAGTATCCCATCTGAATTTAGGTATTTCAAATGACTCTGCTGCTTCGTTTCGTCTCCTTTTCCTGGTGCATACCTACGTAGGTATGCTAAGTATCTATCTACGCTCAACGTTAATAACCTAACGTACCCATAATCATCTCGTCTCAGAGAACAGAAGAGAAGGATGAGACGAGCGTGGGTTTGAAATTAGTTACTCACATGTGCTGGTATAGTTTCAAGATCTCATCGCATCTCATCCTCCCTGCCAGCCAGTCAGCCAGTCAACCAGCCAGCCAGCTAGCAATGAGAACAGTAAAAGTCAAGACTCGCTCAAGTCGTGTGGGGATACCTAACCTATCTGCTTAAACATGGGCTCTACCTACAGTACTACCTATAGTTATGAGCGCCACATGGATGAGCCTTCTCTGTTTGTAGTTTTAAATGGACTTTGTCTTTCTTCATTTATTTTGTTTCGGTGGAACTTCAAATCTCTGATCTGCACACACACTGCACTACTGTCTTCTCGGCACATTCGAAAAAATCTAATGAGGATCAAGAAGGGATTTAACATCAGTCTCAATGAGTAATCTCTAATGTGGCCTGTGATGTCTGTTCAATGCCTTTTCTATGTGAATGATTTCATTGTGGAGCTTAATTTCGATGATGACGCCATATAGTGCCTACATGCTCTCGTGCGTGTGACGTAGGAGGAAGAAATAGGAATAATTATGAGGCTCCTCTCCTAAAATGTCCTGCAAGAATGGACCACATCCACGTTTGCCCCATTGTTGTACTTGTACCGTAGCTATAGGCACTTGAACCAGTAGGTAGATGCAACAAAGGATCCATCCACTCGTTTCAACCCCACAGTCAACTTTGCAACACGTGCTTGTTTGGGCTGAGAGGCAAAGAAGGATTCGCTCATCAGTAGTTTACTAACAGTTAATCACCTGCAGGTATATTGTAGATATATGTACCTACTTGAAAATCACATTTCATTCGGCTATGCACCGCAGATAGTGTAGGAATGCTGAATTGTATGTACATAACGGTTTGTTATCAATCTACATAGTTATTATACCGGCTGCAACTACAAATCAACATTATTTCAGAACAATCAGTTTAAATCAACATGTGCTTTCTCACTCGCCGGCAGAGCCTGAAAGTGTGTTTTTTTTCACTTTCAATTTCATTTTTAGATAGAAGCAGACGGGAGAGTCATACATTTTCCTTGGTAGAGCGCCTATCCTGCATAAAAATAAAAATGATGAATCCCTTGTCACTGAGCTCATGTAAATCAAAGGAAGCCGGCAGTGGGGCACGCTAATTGATGGTTCTAATATCAAGATAATCAATTGTCCTGATACACTTGCACACAAAGGACCCTCGTACCCAAAATAGACATCCTATATAGTAGATGAATATGAGAGCATGCTTACTTAATTTATGGGGAATTACTTTTTATAATTAATTGCAATTGGCAGACGAGTTCAGGTATCAATGCAGTGGAGACTACAACGACATTGTTGTACCATTACTACCATGTAGCTAATTAAAGTAGCCGTCATTTTACTTATCTTTTGATGCATAGTTTTCCTTCGTTACAAAAGAGCCTTGACTGGTGAAACCGTAAATAGGATTCAGCGTCAAGATCAATGAATCAATTATAATAACTATTATGTATTTTGGCAGAGTGTGAGTGAATGGAAGTCATTCTAAATAGGTATGTACTACTTAATGTATCTAGTCTCTAGATCCACGCGTGAACTCATCATCATAAATTGACGATTTGTGGGCAAATGGACAAAGACATACATTATTACATCAATTATAATTTTACTCCGTAAGTTTTGAAACACAATGGCTTTATCTTCTTGGGTCCTTTAGAGAACACTAGATTTACATACCTATAAATATGAAGAGGCAGTCTGTGTACTAAAAACAACTAAAATAGACATGTGAACACTTTTTGACAATTAGAAAGCTCATTTATTTCCCATTTTGTTCCTTGGAGAACATCTGCAGATTAAGAGGAACATTTCCTATATACTTATATATACATACGTAATACGTTTTTAATTTTTAAGTGATTATTCCTATTCCGCCTATGCAGGATGACTAAATGCATAATAAGTTCTTGTGTTGAGATTTGAACGAAAATATTTTTTTCCACTTTGTAGGCTAAGGCTACACTCTTTCAATCGCTTAGATATTACCACTGCAAGTTATTTATATAGCCACAGCCCCAACTCTCCCAATACTCCTCAGTAGTAAATAGCACTGCTTCCACTTACAGATATTTATTCCAGGTTATATATGAGCTTAGTGCAGTAGTCGTCAGGAGTGTAATTTCTAAGACCAGTTGCAAATAACACTCATATTTATTTACTAACCTGTAACACTATTTTATATGCTCGGGTAAAACCTAGTGTACAATGTCTACATGGTGATTCAAAACATGTGCAAATATATTGGAAGCGTTTGTTTTTCAAAATTATTCCCTTGTTTTCGTATAAATCTTTTCGCTGGCTCTATTTTTTTAAGTAGGAAATGATCCTGATTCACATCCCTTTACAGATCCTATTGCACACGGAATGGAAATAGAGTTGTACATATATGTATATATGTGCATTCATACCACTACTTTTCCGAATAAATGTAACCGTTCAAGTTTCTGTAAAATATACAGAGAGTTGCAGCTCCTTTTCTTGTCAAATATCAGTCAGGATTCTCAGCATGCGGATGAAGAGAGGGAAAGAGAGAGAGAGAGAGAGAGAGAGACTCAGTCAGATAATATTATGCAGACCAAGTACACAGACTGACGTAAGGATTGAACTTTGGATAGCGTTATCTATTTGAATGCCAATATTGTCGCAAGTCAAGCCTATTCCATTTTCTAGATTATTAAAAATTACTCATTCAAATATGTGGATATCATAAATGTGTGCCTCCATCTCTCCATCTGATGTATGACACTTGAATAATTATAGCTAACTGCCTTTAACATAGTTTTTCTATTACTCATTCGTATTTTTAAACTGAATATAACGTCAATGAATGGCATGCACAGGATGCACAGGGACATTCATTGACTCTCTCAGTCATCTCTGCACCAACCATTGTATATATCACCAACGCTAAACGTATTAACGTAGGTACATACACACACATACACACACTAGGAGTATCGTCCGAGGATAAGAACATTAATTTAAATGAATTAAAAATGAATTGACTTACTAGAAGCAAGATCCTCTGTGAAAGGGTCGGTGGACAAATCCATGAGAACAGAGTCGTTTCAAAGAATAAAATAAAGAACAACAACACAGTATAGAAAATTTGAAAACAAAAAGAAAATTTAAAAAAAAACAACAAAGAACTGTAGAAATGATGTTAAAATAAAAGCCGGCTTTTCAACTATTTGGTCATGCAAGAAAACAAAGTGCACGTACTTGATGCGCAGCGGTATAAGTTACTAAACTAATACTATGAGTCCCTTCACTACTGTTTTACTGTATTCTATAGATTGTGTGTCTTACACAATGTGCCCGGTCTCACAGAATTATTTAATAGCACCGAAGGTCACGCAGACTATAATTGAGGAACAAACACTTTAAATGGGCAGATTACTGAATGCAGGATGAAAAAGACAGTCTCAGACTCTACTGTGTGCACTATATGGACAACCACACGCAAAGGTAAGGCAGAAGAGAGACGGGATGTTCAAATATTCAGCTGCCCTGAGTAAAGCTTACTTACACACGTCTAGTGAGGCCGCCTTTAAAGGAAGCAATGAGGAGTGATGAGTGGTTAGGTGTGCTGGGAAGTCGAGGTAGAAAATATCTCTCTCGTCTTCCAAATACTAGACTCTGGAGTGCTGCTTGGTGTGAGACTTTAGTTGGGTTTTGTGTTCTCCAAGGGAATGCGAGAGAGTTTATGCGCTTGTTGAGAAAAGTCAAACTCAAAACTCAACTAAAGCACCTAACTGCCAGTAAATACAGAATACTGAGGACATGGAGCCCCAAACATTTACGATCATCGCACCGCAACAGCCTCAAAGGGAATCATTTACCACTCTTTTTACTCGCGATAAGCAAATAGCAGGAGACGTCGACTGAGCCACAGTACAGAGACACACACATGGTGCTGATGGCCCATAAATACATCGAATGAACACTACAGAGACACTTTCTCCCTCCCCAGATCTCCCCGTGCCACCTTTCCCCGCTCCTTCCATTTCTGTCTGTCAACTTCTGCCCATGCAGGCTTGACGTGAACAATTCCTAAGGCAAGATTATTACATACTAATTTTTATAGCTCTCTGCAATTTAATTTAATTCCTCATTCCATTGCCTTTCCTCAAAATAGTCAAAATAAATTCTAGTCATAAAAATTTAAACAGGTTAATAACCAAATTAAATTGACTATTGCTATTGTAGTGACAGTTCAAGATTTTGCGGTTGAGACACTATTATTGTGACCAACTCATTGAAAGGTGAATAAAATGGAACGCACCTTTAAATTCGTAATACTGATAACGGGGCAACTATCAGTATTAACGAAGAGGGGGTACGGGGTAGGGGGAGCTACGAACTGAGAGATTAAGCGATCGGTCGGGCATCGGGCGGAAGTGGGGAGTTGGGGCGGGAGAAGAGTGCTGGGAGAAGACAAAGATAGAATCAATACAAATAATTTTCCAAAAGTACCTATACATACTTATACCGTTTGTACTTGTGAGTATGTAGTTGAGCCAGGCGATTGAAACTGAAGGTGTTATGTTATTTTACAGAGACGTGGAGAAGCGTAGGATTAGAGTAGCTGGTATGTTTTCTTTTACAGTCTTCATATTTGCTTACTTTATGAGTATGAATTACGGAGGAAATATAAAATGACATTTCCGAAGCCCTCACTATTCATAAACACAGGATCCACCCAGACACTTACTGTATGGTCAACATGCTTACTGTCAGTGTACACTCGTTAAATTTCCTTGTTGTATATATTCCTCTGAGTGTTAATAGTTAATGTCGACCTCTGTGCTGTCTTCCGTTCTACTTGAGAGTCCACTTACCGTCTCCACAAATACAGATATTGCATGCTACTGCGTTATCTATAGCTCTCAGACTAAAAGTAAATACCGGAGTCGTAAAGTTGTAAACCAATCCAAACTGTATGGTAGAAAATAGCAGAATTGAAATTCTAAGAAATATAAATGGACATACTGATTCCATTGACTTACCTACCTACGTGTCTGTAAATTATAATAATGAACTTGAAAGCATTGAAGGCATTGTAATTACAATGCCACAATTTAGTCATAGCGAAAAGAGGCAAACAAATCATTTAAATGAGAGTTAAATGGAAGTTGCACGTTGCACGTTGAACTTACCGACAAATTTGTAGTAACTTTATGTAGCAAGTACCTAAAGGTGCATTAGTATCAGAGAAATTTTGGAAACAAATTCTCTTGCAGTTTCACAGTGCAGTGCTTTAGTCTCGTTATGATTATGGCTGAGGAAGGAAATGTGAATTTAGTTAGTGACTTTCCTTGGTATTTCTTGCACAACGAAGTCATGATGAGGACCTGTGGGCGTATATTCATATATCCGTAATTTGCATTTCCTGTGGTTACTTAAATTCTTAATGCTCGATAATTTCACAACGCAACGTCCATTCCTTATATTTATGTACAATGGCTTTAATTTTAAAATGGATGCTTAACTCATCAATTACCGCACCAAATTAGCTCTACAGCTATATGAGTAATATGCTTTGGATGCATATTTCCTAGTAGGCTAACCTCTGATCGGGAGAATCAATATTTATTTCCTTGTGAGTATACATACGTACGTAAGCTGTTCCTGATATGAGGGTATTGTTTCGAATTTATTTCATTCAATAATATTTATTTTGTAAGCGCTATTGTACCCAAATAATTGCACATTCATTTGAAATCGGAAATAATTCAATTAGCTTACTAGTTAGACACATTTGACTTTTAAGGAACGAAGTAAGCTCATAGAATTTTGAAGGAAAGTGATATAATGTGCTTTATTGACGTGAAAAAGTAATTAATAGAGTAAAAACAAATGGAAATGCATGATCTGTGGTTACTTTGTTTACCAGCCTTGATTTCAGTGCGATTTACTAGGCAGTCGTAACCAGTAGATGCAAATGACGAAGACTGAACTTCATTTCATTTGGCCCCAGAAAGTAATAACACGGTCTTACACGTTTTTGTGTATACTCCGGTAATGAATACTGAAGATGAAATGCGTATGCGTATACATAAATATGTACAAGTTCAGTATTTAAAATTAATTCCCAGATCCGAAACGGAATGAAGAAGCAACGCAGGTGATGCTTTGCATCGCTGTGTCTGATGGTATGAGCTCAGCTGGAACAATTTAGTTGCGTCCGGACTCTCCGGACGACTATCATAGACTGTATTGAATTTTGGTTAAGTTACTGTAGTCCGTCATGATTTGTTATCTTCCACAGAAGTTGCTTAATTTTTAACGCAGCATATTGCATTGTGCTATTCCTGCCACTAAACACGGACAAATCAGTAAGGCAAAATAAAGTGTTTAAAAAGGTGCTATATCTACATACTCCATGAGAATACAAGATTTTCAAATAAACTTTGATTTATTGCTAGAAATAAGATCACAAGGTAGATAGACGACGAAATCTCAGAAATGAACTCACAAACTCTTTGGAAATTGCTGTAAACATAAAAATGTAATAGTTGCGTGTACATTTTTGTATTTTCTAAATCTCAATTTTGTTCTGACTTAATGCTTGGGAGTGTTGGGAGTTATCACGTGATGCTATTTTTGTATTAACAATAATTTATAGTACCTGTATACAAAAATGAAGTTCTTACGTTGTTAAGTTACTTCACATTGTTTGATAAAATGTAAAATAAAATAACTGAATAATAAAAATAAATGGAAAACATTGCGAAGCATTTCTCTCAACAATGCGCAAAGATTTAAAAGAAAAGTTGTTTGAAAGAATTAATAACTGAAAAAGAGTTTAGTTTAAGGGGTTGTAATTTCGAAGGAAGAAGGAGCGGAGGACCAGGAACAGGCAGAAAAAAGCTCTTTTGGATGTGTGTCGTGAATCAAGTTTTTTGTTATTTCAATGAAGTGTTCACGACCAAAAGTGTAAGTACCTACTTACTACTATACTTGTAGCATTTAAACTTACTGTTTCAATGCTAAAACTGCAGATATTGGTATTGCATTAGTCCATACCAAATGGCAATACAAACTTGAATTTAAAAAATACTTCGAATTTAGGTCACTATCGTCACTGCACTATGAAGTACAAGTTATATGTTGTTTTCAAAAACCTTCGGTTTCATAACCGTAAAAGCCAATATTTACAATTGAAAGTTTGCAAGAAACTTCCATTGTCCTACATTTTCCTGGAACAAAGTAGGTTGGTGGGTTGTTGCCTTCCTAAACTTCATCATCGCATTGGAAGCCAAGCCACACGAGCACAGCATATTAAAAAAAATGTATTTTGTAAAAAAAATATGCATATTTCCTGTCACTATACTGTTCCCCATATGTACATTATAAGTGAAAGTACGACCTTATTATTCTGGACAGATTCTTGTCTTCAGTAAAGACTATGACCGATGCGATGGTGAACAAAAAAAATGTCAACATCTCCTTGTATGTATTGGCGGGTAGTCATTAATTTATTTCTCATATTACATAGGTATGTATACACATAATGAAGAATACTCTCCATTAAATACAGTTATCATATATCATAATATATTACGAATACATTTGAAAAATAATTATTCTTACTGATTATCAGATATTTAAGTTTGACAATAATTCATTGTCTCCACTCACACACAACTTATCGCAGTCCTTTCACACAACCTACCATAGGATCTATCTATTATAGTACAATACATAGTAGATTAATAGAGGGCATCTTTCCTTATGTTTTCGACAATCATATGTCAGTCCAAATAATCTTCAGATTGAATGAAGATACTTACATACAATAATACTTTATGCTAGATACAATAGTCACTACGCTCCACTAACTAACAACTACGAACTAATACAAGTTATCTGCAAACTTCTCTCAACTAAAAAAAAACGGTTACCACGGACGGACCTTCTCACAACCACTAGTTCTAACCTCCTGGACATATATATGTTGAGCTATACTATAATAAAATTATAGGTATTTTAACTGGCAATACGCTATAGTGCGCTAGTGCGGCATATACAGTGGATTGTGAGATTTGAGATTATTGATCATTTTCTAGAGCTGAGCCTTAATTTCTTGGCAAAATGTGTTGACCATAGACAAGAAGGCTCTACTACCATAAAATATACGAGCAGTACAGACTGACCAACAGCAACTATGACACATCCTTATTCCCTGGAGTCACACACCTTTAAGTTTATACAGCATCAAGTCGGGTATGTTAACCTCCACTGGAATTAAATCAATGCAACACGGTTTGGAGGAACCGCTTTGAGTCCAATTGGGTCAACAGCCAACGTTAGAACACTACCAAATTTCTGTTTCAATATAAACAGGAAATCTTGCGTCAACGTTTGACGTCTCGTGATTTGACGACGTTTGTGACCACCTGTTTACTGGTCTCTTCGACGAACTACATTAAGAATAATTGTGTGCCCTTGATTCACAAAAACGAAGACACTCCTTTATACAAAAAAAAACTGTATGTGTACGCCTATTGTGGCTACTGTTTTGCTAGTATAGCCTTGCGATAAAGTTATAATTACACGCACTTGAATTCACTACATACATAACTACACAAGTTAGGAGCCTTCAATACATGCACTAAATAATTACGTTAGTAACTGAGATTTGTAGTATTTTGTAGAGTACTCAAAATGCTCTTCACTAGACATTACTTGTTCTACTCAACGACAGCTCACACTTGCACATTTCAATTCTAAATAATCTAATATTTCATAGTACATACATACGCCATCATAGTACAAGATAATAATAATTATGATGTGGGACGTACACTGATATTTTTTCTCTTGAATTATTAATCCATTACAGTTACTAGGTTACAGATTTTCGAAAGATTCTACAATCTTTTGTACATATTGTAGGAGATACGATTTATTTTCTAGCATGAGGGTATTTGGCTACATAATTGTCCTTTATAAACAAGTGTAGAGATTTATCGAGAACTCTTGCGTGAAAAGGACCCTAGAATATTGTGTAGCGTTATATATACTTCGTACACTTATGACTTTTAATATTAATCTATTAGTGTTTTTGTGTATTTAAATACTTATTTTTGGAATAATACATGTGATTTTAAATTTCAAAAGCTTTTTTTTTAATATTATTGTGCGATACTTTGGAAAACGTAGACGACATATTGGTATGTAGTTGTTCTCTGTCTTGTTTATGGGGATATATTTCTCAATCCCGTTTCAATAATGGGTAATCACTTAATACTAATATTCAACACCATTAAAATAAAAATATAAACAATTACTTAAAATACGGCGTCAGGTTTGATGGGCTATACGTGAGTAAAAATTCAAGATTTGTTTTTCACAAGATTTTTAAGCAATGATACTAAATATAGTATGTACACATTTGCGATAATATACAAGGGTGAGGGAAAACGCAAAAGATTATGAATATTCGCTTGATCATAATCATCCACTACTTAAGACAAAAAGTGTATAACCCTTACGCTTGTATGCACTTATTAATTACCCCTTGAAGGCTACCGTTATATTTGACAGGCAAACGTTTTGAAGTAATTTAAATAAATATAAAATATGTAATGCAGGAAACCGAGAAATGTGCTAAACATGTTTGGCCTTAAGGTTGTAACTAGTTTTACAAGTGTTTAAAAGTATAGTCCAACCATTTGATGCAGCAACAGACTGCTTTATCTCGCAATGTAATCCTTCGTACTTACATTAATACAGTTTTCATGGTCGGTAGGGGTAAAATGTTACTGTGTCTCTAGTACTTTTTTGTTTGAAGAAAAAGTTAACCTCGCATTGTTTTAATATTTTTCAAGGTATCACAGCTTAAAATCTCCACATGTCTATACAAAAATGTATGTGCCCTTTTGTAAGGGATACTGTTTACGTTTTCAATCATACTTCTCCTATGCTCACACTTACCGTATTTAAGGCGGTACTATAAAATGCTGGCGACAAATTAATATAATTATATATAAACTTACAAACATTTAACAATAAAATCTTATCAACATATTAAATTACAATATGGATATTATATATTGTGAAATGTAATTTAAACACGGGGTTTTAATTCCTTTTAACTTCCCAACTTCCAACCGCGTTTACTTTCTCAAGACTACTTTCTAACAGGAAGCTAATCATAATAGCATAGTACAAAATTAAATGACTAAATAAACGACAAAGTTAGAAAACGTGCTAAAAATTGAATGTCTCAAGTATTAATCAATAAAAGACTCAAAACACATGAGCAGCACTAATGACTTCAAATCTCAAATATTGTCAACTATAAACAGTGAGGGCAAAAGCTTCCCCACACAAAATCAAACCAATATCAGTCTGTATGAAGAAGCATCAAACTACAAAAACAAAATACAAGGATTGCACTATTCAATACCAGATTGAACAAAATAGGTGTAATTTGAACATTTAAAAATTGAAAGGAATATCGAAAGCAATCTTGTAAATATAGGCTTAGGTTTTCCGTTTTTAAAAAACCGATTTAATAACTACGCTTATCCTTTATAGACTTTAGATACACATCCCTGTTTTAGCAGTAAAGAATACTTTCAAATAACCAATTCACATTCTATACATAGGTAAGTACATCTATAGTGCGATAATTAAAATGAAAAATAAAGATATCCCTTATCTTACGTAGGTACCTTCATTTTTAAACCTTTGAAGCATGAAACATTCATTAATTATAAACTTTAGCTATATCTTCATTTCTATCTCTCTCCTTGGACAACAACAACAATATATTAAGATCTACAAAAATGTACTTATTTGTGTTCTAGATTTAATTTAAATACGAAGCTGAACAACTAAAATTAACGTATTTAATTGTATTCAGTTTACGAAGAAACAGGAAAGAAAAGTTCAAGAAACAATGACAATTTGAAATACATATTTTTACCTACGTAAAAGTCAGCCGCCATTTTTCAGCTGCTAGAGAAGCAAAATAAGCACCTTAAACTTTACCATTATTACGACTACGTTTGTAAGTATCACACATTACCTATGTACTAACAGTAGAACTGACATAGTTTAACGACACTGTGGTGCATCATAGTGAGCTTCTATTCGTATTACTTTCAAAATATAAATATATTGTCTACAGTAAAGCTATGTCAGCGCAACGTACTAGATAGATTCTGACAACCTAGAGCCTACCTAGAATTCTCTCAGCTAAAAACTACAATTAAGGAAACTTTTATCAGTTACATATCTATACCATAAGCGATTACTGTTTGAATTTCCAGTATTTCAGCACGGGAAAGGACGGGATAAGGACGGCGTCGTTTTCTTAAATGATTCTAAGGTGAAACAACCCTACGGTACAAATGTATGGACACGGGGCAGAATAGTTCTTCAATCAGCAAACATTACAACTACCATACTCTTTGAGTTTATTCTATTTTCTGCATAATTATTCGTAGTACTTGAGTTTGGACGAATTTCAAATAGCGAGGAAACTTCGTTAATGTTGGTCGCACACTTAGCATTGATTTACTCGTCGCAAACACGGAAGAAATAAAAGTTGAACTCAAAAAACTTAAACGAAGCCTTGGACAACTCACACAACTTCTGAAATTACAATAAAAACGCAAATTGGAGAATCGGTAAGACAATAATTACAATGAACATTTTCACGTACAATTTTGCTTATCAAATACTTACAGCATAATCGTCGGGATTTGATGCGAATCGGATGCTGAATCTTGAATATGGCTTAGCCCCCACTTGTAGTTTGGCTAAGTACACATTCCTTGAGATGGTGTCGATGGACGACGTAGAAATGTCTGATAAACCATCTACTTTATTTTCAAATGCGTTCGCTGTATCTGGCACACATCCATGATCAGGATAGTCACGTTCGCAAACCTGAGGCTTCGAAATGTCAAACTTGGAGGAGAAACTGCACAGATAATAAGGATAGATTTTTCATATCAAGTCAAATTTTACTGCTTAGGCCCATTATTAAACCTACTTCGATGCAGCAAGCATCAATAATAATAATACAGTCTGCCCTGTACAGCTCATTAATTTTCATATTTACTCAACACTTGGAAGGTAGAATCAAAAATAATATAAGAAATCTCGAGATTTGAAACTTACTTAAAAATTAGGGAAATACTGATTTCGCTCCAGTATTTGCTCAAAGGAACATGATAAGTTAGATTAGCGCTGGCAAAATATCGATTCTCGGATGAAACGCAGTCGTGATATCCTTCCGAGTTCATCATGCAATACGATGGCCCCAACGTTTGGTTAATATTATGTGACCGAATTTGTATTGATGGCACGTTGAATAACTTCTGATCTAAAATAACCAAAAGTTAAACACATTTAAAAACAAATTCACTAGCAGCTTTAGCTGAAATGTAATAGCATTTTTAGCTTACCATGAATTTGTCTTTTCTTCCTTCGTTCCAGCCCATTTTTATGGACAGGGTTGCTCTACAGAAAAATTTATTTTAGTAAAATTTTCAACTCCGAACGGAATTATTAAAGTCAAGACTTGGAATTATAAATAACCTGAGTATTTTTATTACGTCGGATTCAATTTGTTTGAAACTCATATTTTACTGCGATTTTGAAGACTAATAATATATGATTATCATGATGAAATTAAAAAAAAGGAATGTCGGGCATTGCCACTATACATTTAAATGTGTCGTAAATTTGATATTGGATTACCACAAATGTGAACGCCGATTTCTTAATAATGCGAGAAGGTTAAGATAATACCATTTGTAAAATGAGCTTACCGAACTAGCAGAGGCGGCCACATCGACGGTATTATTACTTTGAGACAAAACGTCCGAAATTGGTGTGGAAATTCCTACCGTAAGAGCACTACCACTTACGGCAGGGGGTATTCGGTTTCTTCTTTCCATGTAACCGTAGTCACCGACTCCATCATCAGAGCTGGTTCCACGGCAACAATAAACCTTTTTAAACAGCAAGCCATACTTTCTGATTCTCATTCATCATACTCTTTGAAAAAGTTTGCAACTGCATAGACGAATAAAGGAAATTTAATGCATTGGAAACGCGGATAACCTTGCAAGGGGATAATGTCAGGTACACAGGACAATTATCTGGCTTTCCAAGAACAACCGGTTTGATATAGGGAGTCGGGTCACTGTGAGAAGGTTTTTCAAGATTCCGAGGAGGAAGTTTGGCTGGAAACTTGTTATATTTCGTCGCATGAATATGAGAAGGCAGCGAAACAGGGTTTGTATTGGCAGCGAACGGGAACGGGGTTTGCTCTAATAATGACAAATGCGAAGGATCTGCGTGCATAATCCCATGATGATTATTCAGAGCTGGATTTGACGAATTATAATGTCTTGAGTTCGAATGGTAGAAATCATATAATGATCGTTTTTGGTATTCCAATACACACAAAGTAGCCATTGCAATAAAGCTAGAAAAGAAAAATATTAAATTTGAGAGAATCCATAGGTAAGGTCGTTATTAAATATTTGTTAGGTTTACTCAAAACAATTACTCACCAGAAAGCCATAATGAGAACCAGAATAAAAATAAGAAGCTGTACAGATCTGTTGGAATGTAAAAATTCTATTGACGACAGATTTCTGCTTCTTTTCTTTCCTTTCAAGGATCCAGCTACAAAATTAAATTCATTACTCAGAATTCAACCAACCTTCGTATCTGAGCATATAATATTTTGTTTTTTTATTATATAAACGCTGCCGCAGCAATTACAGAAATAGGAAAATACCTGTAGAACTAGATTTTGAACTCTCTGTTCGTTGGATCCTCGAGATTTTCTCCAATTGATCGATTCTAGTTTCCAGTTTATCGGTTACCTTGCATAATTCTTTAACGGCTCCAACATTTTCCATAAAAATTCTTTCTTTGTTCACAACCAAAAAATTTTCTATTTTTCTTCCATTTGGAAATTCAATGTCTCCTGATTCTCTGACAGCATCAGGTAGTACACTTTGTAGTTCCTGAGCAATCACACCAGTGTCAACTGCGTCAGTCTCTGAAAGTCCAACTAAAGCGGCAAATTCTGGATTATACTTGTACTGGACCAATCGTAATTGTTGAACATTTTTTAACTGTTCCTTGGTGTCAACCTAGGATCAATGAAGTAAAAATAGGCATTAGCCAAATGGGCAATTATTACGTGTGAAATTCCGATTCAATCAAATGAAAATTTGGCAGCATATTAATTATTAAAAATGTACCTCTCTGATATCCCTTTTTGCACGAAAATCACTAGGGTGGGTAATCTGGCCAGTTATTTTGCAGTTTCCATAAACAACAAGGGCTTCTTCCGGTCTATCAGTATTGATTCCAACACGTCCTGCATGGTAAATCGAATCTGATGTATGTCCCTTTTGCCAAGATAGTTCCATATCACTTTCAAACTGTCCAGGATTCGATGCCTGCAATTATAACAGCAAGCTTATTAGTTCCAATCGAGAATCCCACGATTTTCCACTATCAGAAGGATCCAATAATATGTTTAAAAATATATATTTTACGACAGAAAAGAGTTTTACGTGCTGACATACTCGAACAATGATCCGTTGAGAGGAATGCGCTATTATAGGATAAATTCCATCAGCACAATGCGCTTGTAAACCTACGACCAAATAAAAGTATCGCTGATCAGGGTTGGGCTTCCCCTTTTTCCTCATGTTGTTGGACGTTGTCTCGTTAAAATGAAGACGACCCACTGTAATTTTTGCGACCTGATCCGCACTGAGGTCAACCCTAAGTTACAAATATATAGTACACCAGTTATACACAGTCCGAACAAAGTAATCTTTATAAATATGCATAATGACTGAAGGTGCAAAACTTATTGACATACTTCCCTGACTTGTCATCTGCATTTTCCCTTAAAAGTATAAGCTGTGTTCTGCAAGAGAAAATGTAAATGTCAAGCCTAAGTCTTGCACCTTCAACATATTATATGTTAAATAGTAATGATGGAGTTTATTTCAATTCAATCGACATGCATAATATTGTATTTGATTGCAATATATGTGTATATATATATCTTACATGACTGGGTGAAATGGCTTTTTACTCCTGTCACTCTGTGACTGTTCGATTTTTATGGTTTGGTTAGGAGACTCAACTTTGACACCATAAAAATGGACATAAAAACCGTCAATAAGCTTGTACCCATCTGCAGTTTTTACATATTTTGGATCGCCTTGCTGTCTCGCGTGACATGTTATCTGTACATAAGACAAAAATAAAGGAATTATAAGTATTAGTATTTCCTTCAAAACATCATATTTCAGAGTATTGACTGAAGCATATTAATGAGATTCATGTTGTATGGGCCAAATGGCCAAATCGACAGAACGAATAAAATTATTAAATTATTATTATTATATTACTGAGATTCATAATGCAATAATCAAGAATTGCTACCTGAAAATGGTTTTTCTTTTGACATACAAACGCATCGTCTGAGTTGGAAAAATTGAATCCTTTGTCAGCATCAACTTTATAATACGGTAGCGGTCTGTAATATTACAAAAACAGTACTTACATGTCATTCTGGATCGAAATTAATAATTCATTAATAACTTAAGCTAGTTGAGAACAGGTTGAATCCAACATACAATTCTTTAAATGCTTCATCAGTAAGGGCATGCCAATTATTCTCTTGAAAAGGCTGGAATTTGATACACTGATAATTCGAGTCGAGGAACATTGAAGGATCTCCAGAAAAATCAAAACCGTACTCATCCTCAACGTGGCCATTATTTGTGGAACTATTGTTATTGGAGGAGTCAGAGTCTGCTGGCGATAGCTCTGGAAAAAAAAAAGAAGGTAACATTTGGGTTAAAGAAGTGGTCATTTATACAGCTGAAAATAGCCCCAGGCCCCATCTAATGTTTCTCTCCAAAATATTCATTGCCATTGTAAACATCATATGCATTCATCAGACGCAATTGAGCACACCCTACAAATACTAGCCCCATGACACTGGCATGAATGAGTAGTGTCATCATTTCAAAAATGAGGAAGCGAATTATCTCATATTATGCAATAATAATGTTGCCCTTTAATAAAACGGGACATTGTAGTTGCTCCACACTAAAATTGTTCTTACCATTCTATGAGACAATGTAACGATGCAAACCCTAGCCTTCCATTGTCCGAACAAATAGTTTGAATTATTATAGAACCTTTTCTGATTGAATTGAAAAGTCAAACACTCCAACTATGTATGTTAGAATTGTGCAATAAAATTAATGTACAAATCAGTGAAGCGGAATTAAGGAAGAAGAGGAAGCATGCATTACTAGTTTTGTTCGACTATTTTAGTTTACCAAGTTATTCAGGTCACTAATTTTTAAAGTCGGATCAAAACATACTTGAATAATAATTCAAACCATAGTTTGTATTGCTACCTTTGTTGTCCTAGCCTTAATATACCATTATATTCTTCCGCCAATAATAATGACTCCCTAACAAACGAACGACCCACCTTCGTATATTTAAACCACCGACGGACACTAATAGGCAGAACAGCGCCAATGGCCGTATCTAATACCTTCGCATATTATAGGTATAGCAATTTACACATTTTTTAGACGGTCTTATTCGTTACAGTAATAACAAAACCTATCAAATAATAAAAAACGTACATGCCAATGATTGTCCTTTTGAAATGTAATACCCGCTTAATCCTATAAGTACAGCAACCAAATTCCAATTTTTAATTTTTTAAATCGTAGACTTATTTTAATTACAGTATTCGACAAAAAATGACAATAATATCTACATGACCTTAAGGTCGTCTAAAACGGTTACTGCAGCTGATTTTTTTCAAAAATTTAGACAGCATAAAATGGTGTTTATTCTAAGAAGCCCAAACAGCACTCTTTAAAAATTTCTCGAGCTACAAAAAATGCAATTCAAATCTTGTGGTTGCGATCAAAGTTACCCTATCTGTCTAGAGTACGATCTCTCCATAGCCGCATTCCTATTATGTAGGTACTAATAATAATAGCCTCTCTCTAGTGGTCGAATTTGATATCCTATGCTCCCTCAAAAAGTACACTATTAATACCTTATAGTTGGTTATCTCGCTACAGTAGCAAAAACTACTCCGTCCTTGAAGAACCACACTACACAAACATTCTACTGCATTTAATAAAATCGTTCAAGAAATTGTAAACATGAAAATGAAAGCATTTCTGTGATATTAAAGCCCCACGTCCGGCTCGATACTGATCTCAAAAATGTTTCATTCCATGTGGCGCTTTCGCCGTTTATGCATACAGAAGAGGATTGAAACGTTTCCTGCTCCCTAATATGTAATCTAGTGACGCAAGAAAGTTGCAACGAGGATGCAGAAACACTGGAAACTCAAGTGCAGCTGTTTCTGTAGAACTAAGAAAACAATACACAAAATGGTGACGAGAATATAATGCACATGCAAACTAGTACATAATTACATGATGGAAAAAATATCCGGAGATATTACAGCATTACCGTGCACATAACATAGAAATTGCATAAACACCTACAAGCCCAGTATTATAGTTAAAAACTTTTTAATTACAAGTTACCAAGTCCTCCAACCAGAATAAGTAATAGTTGCTGTTCAAGAATAGTAAAATTGTTCAAGTGAACTAAGCTATTCACTTACCGCTACTGTTATTGCAGTATTTCTGCCACATTATACTAAGCCCAGCAATGCGACAGACAAAATGACAATAAAACACAACTATTGACCATTCTTTTCATTTCGTCAGGGGAAAATGAACAAATGAGAACAACGCAACGGTATCAGGTGTAAGCCACTGTGTGACAGACTGAAGCGAAGGCGCATTGCATTGATACTATTGATAGAGATAAAAACGTAGTGTTTATGCTACTTATCGTTGTTTAAAGACAGGAAGGTAGGAAAACTATTGGATCAGCGAGAAAAAAAAACAATCTGTCTTAAGACGTTGATATCAGTAACATGAAATAAAATAAAAGCGAGGCCGCGTGAACTAGGTATTTATATCTTGTATTCAGACTACTAAATCCCAGTATCAGTATGTACCGTAAATAATCAAAGATTAAATGAACAAGATTTGTCGAATTCCATAAGTGTTTGATTTGCATCAAGTCTTTAAAGACCCAAACGACAAAGTTTATACATGGGTAGCGGCAGATAAGGATAAAGTTTTCACAAAATGTGACACATTGAAAATTTTCAAGTTCAACCTTGAGATGTACAGACATTAAACTTGTGGTTTCTCTGACGATAAAAATACTTTATCGAATCCTTATCTACTGATAACTGTGACAATGCATATCTGTAAATTTTTTTTTAAAATCTGTTTGCAAAAAGAGTATCCCTTGTATTATCGTTAGGAATTCATTCGCCAATAGTACTGTTTTTGTCTCAAATTTAGTCAATTTTGTAAGCGATCATGAATAGTAAAGTACAGCAAGTGCAGCCATACCTGCGGGAAGTATCAATTCAGCATGCTTTTTATAAATTTTGGCACAAGCAGATTTAGATACTAATGCATCACAAAAGGTACGATATAGCGTCAGTACGCCAGCAAAAACTCTTTTGGCATTATTTTTTTGTCAAGATTGGTGGCAAGCTATTAGCTCGTAAGTGCAAGCTATTAGCTTTTAAGTACAAGCTAGGTCACAAATTGACTCGAAGCCTTTAAAAGCGTGTAGACGTAATGGTACTAAATTGACTGCGAATAAGTATACAAATAATAATAGCAATGTACTGCTATTATGCCCAAACGGCGAAAGAGTTTCTATCTCTATCACATAAACCGTAGACTGTAATTGTGAACCACCTGACTCGGGATGAAAAGCATGGCTATGCCTTTATGTAATATGTATGCATGACCGTACTCTTATGCCTGAAGCTCGTCTATCGTGCATCCAGTGAATCCACGATTCATTAGCAGATTAAAATTGATATCTGCAATCTATACAGGGATACGAGTTACTAGTTGCTTACTACTGAATGTAATTTCTGCTAGGATAAATTTGTTTCTTCAACTCGCTATATGCTTAGTCCACTACCTACACACGAATGCGAACTACTTGTGGAAAGTAAACGTGAAGATTGACTACCTGGTTCTTGCTTGACATGAATCATGCAATGCTTATTTCCTCCGTTGGCCAAGCTGGATTCGGAAGATTTGCGCTTTCTCCCTCGACTGCTCTCCCCGTTCACCGGTTGCAAAGGAGTGTAGAAGGGTGACAAGGTTTCTGACGGATGTTGCTGCTGTGGTGGTGCTTGAGTATTCCCCGCTGTATTCTGACTTCCAGGCGTCGGAAGAGGAGGTCCTTGCATATGCGGAGGAGGTGGCTGAGGTACTCCCAAAGGCGTCAGCGTCGAGCTGGAAGGCGACACCGAAGAATTAGTCGCAGATGGAGAAATAGGAACCAAAGACGGAACATGCATGGGCGCCATATGTGGTAACGGTGACCCAATGGATGGTAATTCGTGCTGCACAAGTGGAATCATTGTTGCTTCCGAAATTCCTGGCCCTCCATTTCCCGGATGATTTTGGGGATACATTGGATGATGAACTAGAAGGTCATGAAGATTACGTGGTGCACTCAGGCTACTTCCCTTTGGCTGATCTGCTTATTGAAATGCAAAGGAATACAAATGAAATAATGAGATGGACGTTCTACCCAATTCTACGGCATACGTTGGGCCCGAAAGACCTAACTTCTATTTTGGATAGTTGTATTTCATGGTAATCTTAATCTTTTCATGGAATTCATAAAGCACTTAACTGGCTTTAGTTTTACACATTTTAACAGGATAATTTTAGGATTTGAATGAAAGTAAAAGTTAACGGATTTTTGATATTTTTGTAAATAATTTTATGCAATTTAAAAGGCTACAATAGGAAAGAAACATGTCTCTTACGCGGAGATCGAGATCCGTGATCCGTGGGAGAGTACGGAGGTTCCGAACCAGAATCTGGTGGACTGTCCGGAAGGTTGTGGCTGTTTGTGAAACCAAACAAACTATTAACAAAACTTAACATAGGGCTGATGTAAATGTTCCTTCTTTTTGAAAGAGAACATAAATGAGCGCAATACTGAAATACTTGAGTCGTCCTGAACGTGTATTCAAATGACAGGAATAAAGTTTAAAAAAATATAAATGCATCACTTGTGAACATTACGCAGCTGAATCCATAAACAAGTGTGCCATCAATCCCATAAAATGTAGAGTACACAATAGGACAACCCATTAAGCTGAAGAGCTATATATTTTAAGCGTATTTTCAGATTTATGATCCGATCATGTTTCTAAGAAAATAAAATGCCTACTATTGCCAACTAATCAAATCCTGCAGTTCCCTAATGTAAACCCATGTAGTTAATTGGTAAGCCAACTTGTGACTAATTGTAAACACAAACAATTGTTTATCCTGGCACGGAGCTCACGTTGAGTTTTTTTTTATTTCTTTCACAACAACGTTTTTCTGCAAACTGACTACTCTAGAAGGATCAAAGCAAATATTTAAATAGAATTTCATTGAGATACAAATATTTGATATTTGCGGTAACCTCAATGCTGTATTTTTCATTCTAGCCTTCGAGTACACCATTAATAAAAAATCATAAATTTTAACAACATATTTTTTTTTCTTAAATAATACGACCATCATTTCAATCTCATTCAAAA
Organism: Dicyrtoma fusca; assembly: GCA_034695205.1. Taxonomy (NCBI): domain Eukaryota; kingdom Metazoa; phylum Arthropoda; class Collembola; order Symphypleona; family Dicyrtomidae; genus Dicyrtoma; species Dicyrtoma fusca. The sequence continues at coordinate 23,202 of JAQFZC010000418.1, forward strand.
CAGTGACAAGTTTTGTCTACGATTTTATCCCCTGTGCACAATAACTACCTGCAGACCATAATAATAAATGCATTTACGTCCAAGACCGCAAAGGAATAAAGAAATTATTAACATACGGCAAAGCATTTGAAGGATACGAATTTGGAGTAGGATTGCCATTTGAAGGAGCTGTTTTGGCAACAAAACTTGCTGGATCATTTGAAGGTGTAATGACAAGAATTCGATCCCGTAAACCTTGTGTTGGTGGCTGAGCTCCGGCATGTTTGGAAGCTTCGCTATTGGCAAGCGTGTCCGCAAAGTAACTGAAAACACCCGATATTCTGCTTCAGAATCCACACCTGTCAGTTCTCATTATGGTTTGTTGGGCAAAAAGCGTGGAAGAAAAAAGATAGATACTCACCTCCCGTTACCATCATTGTCATCTGTTATAAAATCTTCAAGTTGACTGAAATCCAGAGCATCGTTATCAAGGCCTCCGAACTCCTCACGGCCTATAAATGTCAATTATTTCGATTGTACTAATGGAATTCAAATATTCATCGAAAAAAAAAATAAAAACCATCACATTTCTCAACTTGTGGAAAATTCAAGTTTTCATAAAGAAAGTCCACATTTTCCAATCCAATAACTAAAACTAATGCACATGTCATTGCGAACTACATTCTTTATTCTTCTGACATTTGCAAACTATATTCGACTCATCTGATTGGGCTCAAACTAAATCGAAATTAGACATGCTTTTTACATTTCCCTTGATGCATCGTACTAATCGGCTCTCAACACGCACCGCACTGATAGTCGATAGGACCCTGATGGCTTGTATTTAATTATTTACTCATTCAAGTCGCTCCTCTTATATCCCCCTCAATTGTATTTCTAATCGCAACGCATTTAAACACATTATTATTTAGCAGGAACCATCTCCTTCCAAATCACGTACGGAGGAATTTCAATAAAGACAATTACTTAGACCGTTTCTATTTTGATGGATTTATTCTGTACATTGATGTATGTACATAAATACCTACCTACTACCTCTGTAGGTAGGTAGACACCTACTTTTGCCCGCTGCTGAGCCTTTCTCATTGTCCTTCATGTGTTTGGTCCATTTGGACAATATGATGCTACAAATCACCAAACGACAAGCAATTGCAGTCTAAGTCTATCGTACATGAAATTTAGAATTGGCAGAGGAGTATTTTCTTGCAGTTCAACAAAGCTCAAAGACACGCGTCTCAAAAATTCAGAAGCACATTAGGAAACTGAAGGAAAAGAAGGATGCATGGAATGTCCATTTATTCAGTCAATTTAAATGCGAAAACAAGTAGGACTTGTAATAAATTCATCACGTCAACGAGTGAAAACTGAAATTCAAAAATACTGAACAGTATTTTACTGATCAATAGCAAATGAGCAAAACATACAGACAACGTAATTAAGTGTATGTGCACGAGAGGCCAAAACACTACCCCTGATTTTACCGCTCACGAACTAGCGCAATCATGCCATACTTCATTTGTTTGGTAATAAACTACTACATTTTATACTTCTGATGCAATCTACAATAGAAAATTCCTCTTTACCCTCTTATTATGCTCACCTACACCAAGGAATTATCTCTTGGAGATATATAAGCCACTGTGCAAGTACGCGTACATTTTCATTACAATGTCGGACCCTGTATTGATTGATGCTCTTAAGTTCAATTTTGTACGACTAATTAACATATAGTATGTAAAATAAAAAGCCGCCTTAACGTATTTAGCACCAGTGAAATAATTCGACACAAATAATGACTACGTAAATGCAATGCCGCGACTGTCACCACTGAATTTGACAATGAAGTTGAATGAAGTCATTACATTCCACTACACATATAACATATGCAGAGGTAGAGAAGTAGGTAGGTACAGTACATACAAGTTTTTGCACTGTGATCCTTTTCACGTCTTACTGCTACGAAGGTAGGCGCTCAGTAAAATGTATACAATTACACGTGGATGCTGGGGCACACTGAGCTCTTCATAATAACGCATGACTAGCATAACATACTGTTCGGACATATACTATTTATCCATTACGGCTTGACTTAAAATTGCCTCTAGATCTTATGCTACTTGCTCTTTTTTTGTTGAAAGATCTGCTTCTACGCAATCTAAACAATCTGATTTGAAAATAACTTGAAAGACTAGATATCGCCTAAATAATTACTTATAACATTATAAAAAAAGAGATTACATGTTTCATCTGCACTCTGCAGCAAAACCGGACGGTTAGTGCTGCTTTCCGATGTCATCCTAAAAAAACTTTCACAAGTAAGGTTCGATCCAATCAGAACAATTAAGTCACCGTTTGTTCGCCACTGTCTTGACTTGACTTTACAAAACAAATCACTTCACATTCTGACTGATTCCGAGACGAGATGAGACCACTAATGCTAATGTAATCTTGACAGTAAATTGAAAGTCAATGTATCCTTTGAAAACGCACAAGCTAGTAGCAAACTGGAGCGTTTCTTTTAGTCCAGGAAAATCTGACGTAATATTCATAAAGAAAACGACCATGCACTTCACCACACCACGAAATTAAGACTAAAGGAGAACGACAAGGGTTTGATCGTTTATTTCCGCGTAACAAATCCAGTGGTAGGTTTACCGTAAAGGACTACTGGCTAAGAACTACGGATACAGAGCGCAAAATCAGATGTCCCACTTTAGCTACGACCCGGGATTTGTTAGCTACCCGAAGAACGTCCTCCATGCGACCAGGAATGAGCCAATCCAGTCATTTTATTGATTAGGAACACCGCATGTTAAATCAAAGCTTATCAAATTCCCCAATAAGCAGCCAACCAAATTCATACTGTCCGTTAAACTAATATTTACCCAAATAATGTAGTAGACACGATGAACAAATACAGCTCTGAGCACATTTTTTTTTAACCCAAATGATTTCAACTGACGACATGTAAAAAAAACCATATAGGTAGCTTAGCGAGAATTGCAGGGAAATGGAACTAGCAAATGATTTATGTATGACTGGACGAGTTAAATTCAATATTGAACAAGGGGAAAATAACAATAACAACAAACTATAATTTGAAATGCTATAAACTCTATAACGCACATTATGCCGTGCTCCACGAAAATTAACATTTCTTAACAATCCAAACATAATAGGACCGTTTTACGAGCATACAGTTCAGCCGACCAAATGTAGAATGTTTTAAAAGACGCGATGTTTAAAATATTAATGCAATATCCACATTCACTGAAAATGAGATAAAATAAACGTGTACACGGAAAACCTAAGGAGCCGAGCAATTACCTTAAAAATAGATATACAACTATACACGTACCTTCTAATAGATTCAACGAAAATACACCTTAACAACTTACTACTAGTATCCCCCTCGAATCCATTGTTGTTAGTAGTAATAAAATAATGGAATCCAAGTCAAGCATCAGTTCTTAATACGAACGGTGTGTCAAAGATCAATGGCATCAAGAATACCCAATTCAATCGAATACGCAGTAGTCAAAGACAGATATTTCAAGACAGAAACGGATACTGTTCAGTTTCTGCAAGCATCCCGAGAGTAATAATTAGGATACCTAAAGACTTCAGCCCGTTCTATTTCCTGCATCAGAACGTGAACATAATACATACTATCACTCCACCTTCTGTAATGGCTAGGTTAGTGCTGGGGTTGCTATCATGATTAAATGAGATATCCATATATGTATTCCTACAACTCACGTACCCACGAACAAATGAAACCAACACTTTTATACCAAGTACGTATTTTACACATTTATTGTAATCATAAAATGTGAAACTATACAACTTGTGTACCATAATTTATGCCACAAAAGACTACGGCTAGATAATAGAGAGGAACCAGCTTTCATAAAATGTATAACTTGATATTAGAACTTCCGAAAATCCACTAAATTTTTCTTTGTGCAGAAACTTTTAATCTTACAAAGGTGAAAATTGCCCTACAGCCACAGTAGTATAAGATTATTTATTATGTATCTTTTCAAAAGGACTACTACATGTGCGCGGACGCTACATACATATCTTCAGTTAATGAAGCTTATAATGTTATAGCACTCATATTTAAATGGATTCTGGACCCGTTGTACTACTGTAATAAAATAGTTACCTACCTACCTATACTAGTCAACAGGAATTACTTACTATCACCCAGGCCCAACTAATTAAGTTTGTTTTTATCGACTTTTACTTTCCCGATCAAAATTCGTATCGATTTTTTCCTCCTGTGAAACAAAATGTAAAGTATCTGCAGTTTCATCACTATACGAGCCATGTACCTAATTTACAATGACGACCTACTTACATAGTGAATACACTTCCACGGGCACATTGCATAGGCTTCTTTCAATTGATGTTGTCTGAATTCAGCCAATTCACACAATATTTTTAAAACTAGCGTTCGTAAAATAAACACATATGCCGGTGTGCGAATGTCTGCCTACTTGTCCCTACAGTTAGAGAAGCCTATGTAGGCCCCTACATAACGACCCAGGTACCAATGGTAGGATCAATAGTCAGCTCCCATACATGCTACTGCAAACTATTAACTTACCCCAGCCTTCCCATTAGATATCAAAAACAATTGAGTAGTTAGTTCTCTGCAATTTTTTTTTGGCAGCTCATACATTTTCTTCGCTATACTTCCTTCCACACATAATGGTTTGAGGCTCTCAGACTCCTATCACTACCAGCGGCGTCGAAACTTACATGATTACAAAATTTGATAATAAAAACTTCAAACTCTAAATACGTACAGATTGAATAGTTTATAATAACTGCACAATTTAAATTTTGTAGGAGAAGATACGTCATTGCCAAAGGCATCTTACGGTTCGTAAAAGACTCCTTGCATAAACTGTAACAATGCATTATGTATGCTTTAATTTCCACGCCTGATAAAAACTGCAATTAACTGTCGGCTGAACCCAAATAACGCTTCGGCTACTATGGATTTTAGATTACATGATACCAAATTTATCCATTCGAAAGTGGCATTTTTTTTATAGAAATTATAAGTTTATAAATAAATACGTTCTCGTGCAGCTGAAGCGGCTTTCTATCATAACTTTTTCATTAATCAAGCGTTTCCTTAGATTACCAAGTAGATTGAAATTGGCTCCTTGTACACGCTAAACAAAAGCTAAGTAATAAAGCAATTCGACTACACTCCTTACGTCAGTTTCACTATCTTACCACTTTCTGCCTTTTTGATTTAAAAAGTGAGGACTGTCTACGGGAAAACATCCTTTGTAGGATACAACCGAGGGGAATGACAAGTAAGAACCTCAGACAGAGAAAAAATCGGTTAACTAGTCTGCTCAAAAGAGAATGAATCCTGAACCACAACCATTTTATACTCCGATAGTGACTCGCATGTGATTATTAAGTTGTTAGGATCTCTTATTTGTTTCGTATTTAGATGCACCTCCAATTTTAGAGAAGTGTTTCTCTTAACAAGATTGTGTGACTGCCCGGCATATTTTGATGTGCAGTGTACACAATTCAGTTAAATCAGAAGACCAAAATTATTTAAAAGGCAGCTGACAAAACTGCTGGTGTTAAATCTAACATGGTAACTACACACGTGCAATCTTAAATACATGAATACTAAGTATTACTATGTACCTGGGTGCATGTCTGCTACGACAAGCGTCCTTCAGAGTTTTAGAAAAATAAAGCGCTTCAGAAAAACTTACATTTCAAAGCTACAGGTACGAATCATGTAACGTGCATGAAAGCAAAGCTCACTTAAACAATATAATGTGTTGGTACATACATACGAGGCATTTGCTGTCCCTCCTACGTTCATACGTTAATTTAATAAATGAAATCAATCCCTTTTCCAACACCATAAAAAACCAAACACACGCAATGTAAGTACAAACAAGCCAGATATTTCACCAGAAGGGCAACAATTTGTTTTTAAAATGCGTGCCATTAAGTTCTCTCGAGTTGTAAGTCATTCTTCCATCCATATATCACAACTTTAGCGTGAATTTACGTAAATAATACTAATGAGAGTTTTAAAAAAGTACAAAGATACAAATAAACACACTACTAAGTTCATACTCTCAGTCAATGTAAAGCAGCTTGAATCTGACCCTGAATGAATCTCCGCTGAAAAATCCTACAGGAAATCTTTGCATGGAGACCGGTAGACAGATTTGCAAGACTTATTACAGATCTAAAAAGCTAGACATAGGTAAACTTAAATGTTTGGTACTAATAGTGTAAGAAGCTCGTGGTAATTACATGTACCCTGAACAAACATTGATTACTGACAGGTGCAAAGTACCTGCTATTTACTTGTACCTATCCAACTTGTACATAGTATAAGCAAACACCTCAACAATGCAATGCGGCAGTGAGTAATTCTATGTAGTACTTACGTTACGTACATACAGCTTGATGCGTACTGAAGAATGAACATCTATATCTTTTACCTACACACATCGTGATACAACTCACGCTATGTAGGTATAACTAAAAAGTGATTACAAGATCAACCGAAAAGAAAATTAAAATTTTGTAGATAGCATGAACCATTGTAGGAGATAATAATTATAGGGACATGATACGGTGAGCTCTTTTTTTTTGCTGTCTGTGATGAAAACATAAGTTTGAGGAACGCTCACTCTTGCTGTGAGCCGTAACTGTAACCTATCATTTTAATTAAACTGACACTCGTCACTGCATTATGCACTAGAAAATAGACAGGAGATCGCACGGGTAATTTGTGAATGAATGAAAGGGATAATCACAATAAGCAAAGCCTGGGTCTATTTGCTACCCTCCATGCCACACATTATTACCCTTCCGTCACTGCTCATAAAACTCCGCACCAACGACGATTTACAGCTACTAAACAATATCCGGATGGGAATCAAACGATGAGTTCCCAGTGGTTTATCTAAGATACAACAACATTACCACCCATAGTAAACCTACGTACATCTACAGGCATACTTACACCTACGGTAGCAGCAGTATTATCACCAGCTATACCACAATTACCATGCCCTCACCATATTGAACTACCTACAATACATACACCTATACACAATGTATGTAATGGTGGAAGTTACTGCTAATAGCAGTTATATTCCATCTATTCCTATCCAAAATAGAAACTAGGTTACAATCCCCAAAAACGCAGGTAAATATGATACGTATGTAGGTAGGTACATATACATATACACAGGTACTTCCCTACTAATAAATGCTGTGCTGCTGACGTAAGAGTAATAACGTAGGGTTTATTTGGGGAAAATGAAGCAAGGAGAAGCATGCATGGTATGAATCCCAGTTCCCGAACGTAAAAAGGCCTGAGAATAAAGTGCTATCAAAAATTGTTCGGTCATGTGTCGCTTCTGACAGCATATATACCTGTCTTAGGACGCCTATTGTTTTGGACAGGTTCACTTTTGTGTGCTTGCTCTAGTAAGAGAGTCCCCTTCTGACAATATTCCCTGTGACACGAACCCGATCATTAATTCCTTTGCGTTGGGGACTATTTGTTTTTTTTATGTTAATCGATAAATTATTTTCCATCATCATGCTTTTTGTTCACTCACCAAGGAAAAATTTGCTTACACCGTGACCCTTTTCCGTCGTACACAATACAGCCGTGTAAATAATAGCTGCATACATGTATGCACATCTACACACACACACACACACACGTCCATTAAAGCGCAACTAGCACTCCAGAAATGAAATTTGAATTCTTGTCTTCAAGCACACGGGAGCAATTCTAATATCTCACTACTAGTCTTTTGTCAGCCAGCGCCTGATTTTCATTTTAAATAGATTACTTAAGCATGTAGATACATAGATAGGATTTGTAGCAATAACACAATGACTAAGATAAGAATTAAAAAGTCTTGAACATAACTAGACGCATGCATCCTCGTCTTGATAAAATACTGTTCCCTAAAAAAAATCTGTTCTCAAATAGTGAGCTAATAAGTTCATGGAGTGAGCAAGAAAATAAACTTGGACCACGCGATTAGATTTACATCTGATATCTAAAATCTAATTCATGTGCATATTAATGAACAACTGCAAAATTAGCTGGGACTAGGTTACGCTACAGTATCGTGGATCTCATAGCTAATCACGATGTTTTGGATATTATCTGTAAATAAGTGTTATGCTACAATGAAGTAATAGAGAGTAATCTACGTACGCGCGTACGGAGGTAGACTCCACTGTAATTCCACAGAAGCGTTAATAAGCGTGCCGAGTTTCTTTTCTACAGCCACTCCGCAGTGCCTTCATGATAGTGTGTTGTGTGATAGTGTGCCGTTGAAATTCTATACAGAGATATAGATATGCACGTACAGGCGTTAAAGGAGACCACTTCATGCAGCTAGATAGAAACCGAGAGTGATCACATTGTGCTTCACAAGGCCCATGCTCACCTCACACATAATATCATAACAATGAGATAAAGTGTACAATACAAGACTGAGGCTCTCGAAATTCATGGTTCCCTTCCTGCAAAGCGATAATGACTTAAATGAGAAATAAAATTGCTACTAGAATTTTCTTCACCGTTGAGTAGTTTTATAACTTCTCAATATGCAAGGTTATGAAAATCTAATTTTCTCGGGGAAATTTTTTTCGCGGTTACACAGATTATCAGCAACCTTCTAATTTGGACAGATGTCCTATTCTCCACATGGCACTAACACTAAATATCTTACTTACGATCACACAAATTTTATTGTACGCATTCCTTTGCCATAACACATCAATTACTCATGCTCGTACCTAGAACAGACAATATTAAAATACTTGTTTACTCCATCTACAATTATTAGACTCTGTATGTTTTTCCCCATAGAATGTATGCGGCCGTCTACATATTATCCTGTTTGTCTCATATGCACTTAGCTATACCCAAAGAAACAGTTAAATATGAGCATAAAGAACCGATAGATTTTTTTTTAAAATTGGGTACCAAAAAAACTACATGCACAATCAATCTCCATCAATAGGCACTATCAGTTTAAAGAACACAATTTATACTGCAGATACGAGTCTATGAGCAGGTACAACTTTAAACTACTCACTTAACTGTGACCCTGTGGAAGGTAACATAGTATGTACGGTATGGGAATAATTCCAAATTCACTGAATAATGCTCACACAACATAAATGAAAATGTTGTGAAAAAACCACATGAAATTGAGTCAATAGTAACGCGCGAGAAGGGGATTAACAGTGGACAAAAAAAATATTCCAAATGACAGATAATTTGGAAATAGGCATTTATGTGTTCAATATACTACTCTTGTAAATGACTATCTAATTTCTATTGAAAATGCCAGTGAACATGACAATGAATGAAGCACGGTCACTGCTTTTTGCAAGTCAATGGAAATCGGCAAAAATACCTCAGTCGATGGGATTTAAATAGATAACGTGCAACTGCACATGAACAATTCAATTTCCGTACTGTCATAGTGAAATCAACCCTCAAAATACTCTGCTACTCCAAAAAGTAATGATTCGCTTAACGAAAATATTAGGATTCGTCGTCAGTCGTCGACAGTCTAAGCAGCCGAGATTACATGAAGCGTTACAACCAGATCATGAGTACGTGAACTGGGTCGGTTTGAAAGTCCAGAATAGCACTAAGGTCTCATCTCTTCAGTCTGCATCTTTTTTTTTTTGGTTCTGCTCATCCTTTAATGTCAAATTATTGTTCAAGGATGGCGCAAAATTAATCAGCCAAGACAGTTTTTCCATGTCATAAGCTTATCGCGGTGATTTACAAAGATTTCGTCTTCGACCGTATAGGATTCCTTCTAAAATCTCACTCTGTGACACAGATTCTAACCTAGACCTACATTCCCACTCCAGTTCGAAATTAAAAGACCCAACTGATTTTTTTTAAATGTTTTAATCATCTGAAACTTGCAAGTTTTACATATAAACCAAACTTTTCACTAAATGCACTGCTCCGTCCAACAAAGAACTTGCAATGAGACGAGACTATGAAAGGATCAATACGATTTCTGTTCTAGTGGGACTTTTGACGACTGGATACATACATGAATCGAAATATGCCACCCTTACTTTTTAAAAGGAATGCTATACAGTGGGATAAACTAAACTAGTACCTTCTATCCAATTTAACTTGGTATGTTGACGCAGTATACATACGTATCTAGAGAATGGAACACTCTACTGCACTGATGCGTGAGTGTAATTTAAAGATTAGAAATTCAGAAATTGGGGTACATTGCGAGTTGTCAAATATTCATAATAATGATACCGAAGAAAAAGAAGATTTTCGACTAGCCACATTCTGTTTTCATTTGATTGTGGGAATTTAAACAGATGAATTGAATGGACTCAAGAGATATATGATGGACACATGTACGACTTCAGAGCATCCAGCAAGACATGTTTGTACATATACGTCAACACAAGAGAATGAGGCATATGCGGTGTTTACGGGGGTTACTTCTATCCTATCACCATGGTGAGCTTGAAATACAGAACTGAACGGACGCTACACATTCATGAAAGGAACCTGGACAAGTCAGATAATCCTTCCATTTGGGTTTGAATGCTAGATTACAAACGTATGTGAACATGAGACGCAAAAAGGTACTCCCAACACATTAATTGAAGCAATTTTATCATCAAATAGTCGAGCCCAGTCTTTATTACTTTGTAACACATATTTCAGTGATTAATCATTGAGCTGATTCCTCAGATGAAAGAAAATCAATTTGAGCATGGTGTAAAATGCAATTATGCAACATACCTTTAATTAAATTAGTGGGCTTGGGATTTATTTGATGTTTACTACAATGAAAGAAATAAGGGTTGCTTTTAATCTTCTCAGAAAGAGCGTCTGAAAAAAAAACTGGCGAAAATACCGTAGCACCAACAAGGTTTTGTCCCTGTCACACACATTTCTGCATTTTCCGAAGCCCACACAATCCAGATTGGTTTGAATGGGCAAAGGGCTTCGGCGGAATGCAATGAACTTTTCCTTCTTGATCTTGAAGATATTCTAGTGATGGCCTTTTGTTTAATACAGTCAATGATCGGCATGAGACGAGCGTGAGCTAAAGTCAAGTCCCTATTCATTTTCACTTGTACTTACACATCAACAAGACGCCGTAAACAACAACAACAACAAATTCGATAACGTAGACAACTCAAGGAGTCTAGTAGAATAGTCAAATGTGTTTACATTATGTCCTTACTCCATTTGTATTCACTGCTTTGACTATCTGAAACGTAAACGTAATTGAATAATGGTAAATAGTTTGAGAATACAAGAGTAATTTTACGTGATTACCCTTGGATTGAGCGTACCAACTCAGTATGACGGAAGGCAATGAAAATCCGTTTCACTAGACATTTAGGCCAATAATGCTTCTCGATTTGTTCACACACCGGAAAAAAAATCTGTGGTTCCTTGAAGTCTACCACAGAAAGCGAAAACCTCAATCAGTGGGTAGTAAACGACTAAATCCACAGACTTATATGCATACCTACAGGTAAGTGTGCAGACAGCTTTAAACAATCTGTTGAAATTACAAAGTTTTTGTTCTACCAAAAACTCAAATCTTGGTAACTTGTAGTTTGTAATGAAAATCTTTACACAATAATTCTATGAAAACAACGACATTTACACGGCCCATGCTGATTGAATTCAACAGTGACTGTAGTAGTATGCAAAAATGAGCTTAATTTTTGCATTAAGCTTAAATACCACAACGATAAAAACAGTATAAGAGAATTTCAATTTCTGTCCTACAGTTATCTATCCATTTTCTCAACATCATGCATCAGTATAATTGCCAACGTCTACGGTGGTCACGGAGAGATACATAGGTATGTACATAAACTTTGGGGAAAACCAAATGTTAGTATACGAAAGACAAAAGCAAGAGACTAATTAAATATTTCTGTCACTTCATTATGACTTCACCATGAGTTTCTGTCATACCGGGTTCGACAATGAAAAACATTTATGAACCTACTTTGACCAAGATTGCAATTAGATGGTAGGATTAAAAAAAAATAACTTTTGTAATCTAGCCACGTCGACCGTTACTAAAGGTGAGTTTCTTTGCAATGTAATGGAATTGCATCGTTTCCGGAAATGGTCCGTTCAGCGTTTTTCAAGCTATACATAAGTTATGTGAAATCAAAGTGATAGACAAACATGCTCGAGCTAGATGCATTTACTCAGAAAGACAACAAGTCGGATATCAGAAGAATGCTTTGTTGAAAAAGATTTGGTGCAAATAAAAGTTGAGACATGCACGCATAAACAAGCATTAGAACATTGAAAGAGCGAGTGTAGACAAGGTAGCTCACACGCACGCATGTAAAACGAATCAAGAGAGTAGATCGACGGCATTATTATTATTGCTTCATTTTCACGTTTCTTAAAAGGAACAGGAATATTAGTTCAGCAGATAAAGTAAAGCTACGCCTGTAATTTGTGTTATCAGATAAGAAAGAAGGAAACTCACAAAGAATGAAATAGATCTTACAAAAATAGGTACAAACAAAAATTAAAACCCCTCTCATGACAATGTTGAAATGAGATTTTTGAGTTAACTCTCAACGCCGTATTATCTGTAGTCGATGGTGTGTGAATGCTACAGATTGCTTTACGTCCGCAGGTCATAACGCCAAAATCTGCCATTTGTGTACTACCAACGTGAATTTTTTTCCTTCTTCGGGACAGTAAGAAAAACATGAAAAAATCTCTATGACATGGTTTATTGTAAAAGTGAGAACTTTCTCGTAAATTCTTGAATACGTGGTTCACAATTTTTACAAGTGAACACCTCGAGTTACCAATAAAAATGAGTAACAACAACAACAACTGAGATAAGAGCACACATTCTATCTGCGCTGACTACATTAATAATGGAATGCACCCAGGCAAAGTAAATTAGCGCTACCTCTAGACTTGGTCCCTGTGCAGAGCTACGTCTCAACGTCTCACAGCCAACTCTTTTCCAATAAAGCCAAAAACGACAACGCTTTAAATGTAACATCACGCCACAAGGGTTGTTCTCCATTTGTAAGGTTGACAGGACCACCGTCATTGTAAAGAAAGCAAGGCAGAACACAAAAAGGGATAACAACGGCATATAGACGAAAGGATGTTTAGCAGTTTTACTGTTTTGTAAATGTTTTACCTACTCTTGTCTCTTATTATTACTATGATTCCTATTCATTGTCTTTCGTGAGTCCTTTCACTCTCTCGCCAGTATTAGATAACTTTTTTTTTCTCCTCTAGTATCACGAAGCCCTCATGTTTAATATGCCGCGAATACGTCGCGACATTTTTCCTATACCGTCGTGATGCCCACGGTTCAGCTTCACTTAAAATGCTTATTTATCAATTAATGTAATTTCATATTCATCTCAGCTCACTGTAAGCCAGCCAGCCCGTCAGTCAGTCAGTCAGTCATTCAGCCTCTTTTTGTGTGTTATTCATTTTCCACTCAAGCGAAGCCAAGCATAGGGACCAACTCCGTGCGGCTGCAGACAGCCTTACGGCAAATGTAAACGGATATACAGCCTAATGCCAACTGATCCCAGGGAAACAAAAATGCAAGACACATGGACTCATTAAGGGAGGCAGTAGGTATTCCGTAAATACAATACGTGTAGACATACAGACACAATACAATTTACTCCCTGCCACCAATTCACACTTAAATCCATCTGTAATAAGACTGCAACTCAATGAGGAAATGCCAAGAATAAACTTCACCGTACGAATGATGCAGTTTCAAAATAATAATCACAGCTGCAAGCAATTTAGCTCACCTAGAAAACTAACAATCTTAGCGAACCTCTTAATTTAGGTGAATATTACCTCACTCATTTTTGAGACATACATAGTCTCAGCTCTAAGCTTACCAAGTGGTTGTAATAATTTGTGCGAATGTTCTACCGCAGAAATTATCAACTTATACCGCAAAACTTAAATGCCAAATATGAAACTGCTCCAACTAAGAGCACGCATGCCTTGAGTGTTAGTGGTGTTAATAACAACAATATATCTCCGTAAATCTAAGAGCTTCTCGCAGACCCAGATGAAAGTTACAAAAACTATGGAGTCATTACGAATGAGCTTTCTTACTACTTCCTCTTAGTGCTGAACGCGTAATACAATTTTTGATTCAGTCAATTTGTTTTTACACTGTGTCAATAAAAACACCAAATACGTGATTGCGAAAATAAAACTAATAATATACGGTTATATCAGTCGACTCATTATCAGCTACACATCCAAACTTTTCAGGCTTGATTCAGAAAATCAATGATAAGTTAATGGCCAGACCTACTTTCATGAACTTTCGGTAGAGCATATATTGAAAATGAAATAGCAGCCACAGTACCACCACATACACACACAGTCATAGGATAGACTAGATAACAGTGCATAGTGTTAACGCTCATGTTTTCCAAATTTAAGAATTCCAAGAAGCAAGCATGTAGGTAGGTACGTATGTATCTATAGGTATGCGTTGTTTCTACTGGCACCCAAGACTGGCACTATACAATCACCGAAAAAAGTTTAAAATTTCATGAGCTTCAGAATGAATAGATTTGAATGATTTTTACTTTTGCCGATGATGGTTGAGATTCTTGAAATGAGCATGGAATCACAACAACTTGCGTGAAGAAGTAATCGCAGTTTTAGAGGGACGAATAGCATGCAAGCACGCGAGTCTTTTTTTTATTGTCAACACAATTGGGTGAAGTTACACATAGCGTGTTTCGCGGGTGTCCCGCATGTAAATTTCCCTGTCGATGACTTTGACGGGAGTGTTGGCTGAGAAAACATGGATAGAGGAGGAATCTTTCTTTTTCGCTTTGTTTTACGACTTTTGTCAACATCAACCCTGTCCATTTCCTCTGATAGCACTACGCTTTTCATTGTGTTTCAGGCCGAAGCTCACTAGTGCTTCCTGAAGCCATTACGGGAACCCTCCTGCTGCTACCTTAAACTCCATTCTGGAAATTCAAGTTATGGGCTTTGCTTTCTCGACCACTCATAATTATTGCATTGTTATATGTAGCACTAAACTCATCAGCCGCTCCCATTAACCGCGTCTATCCCCTACATTATTTACCCTGGTCGATAAATAGCATTTGTATACGCTATCCCAATTCAATGTGGCTCAATGACTGTCTGTGCGGTAGCCTGGCATAGTATATGTACATATAAGAAAGTACGTACAAACTCTAGCAATAAAAATTTCCAGTCTCGTGTAACATACTAATGTCAATGTGTGTATGTGTGTGTTGATACTACCGTCAGAAATGATATCTTCCGCAGAGAGACATACCTCATCATCTTAATTCCCAAGCCCGTCGACCAAGGAAAGGTCAGCTAATAATTCAAATAATAATACTAGAAGTTGCCTGTGAAATATGTATCCTATTTGCAGGTCGCGAGCCTGTATAACCAACACATTAAATCTCTACGGCAGTCCCTGTGGTATTTGCTTTGATTCGTTTCAGGCTGTCATTACTGGCGAGATGCATTAAATAATTACAAAGACAAGATAAAGGGACAAACGCTTTCCTTAACTGCTCCCATACATTTCCGCACAAACAAGAAAACAAAAGGCAGTGTAAAGTGTAAATAACGTCCTCAACACACAACAGTAACAATGAAGTCAGTCTTCTATTCTTGAACTATGCATAGGATTGTAAAAGTCTCAAATTTTATATACGGACACTCCTTAACTTTACATTCTTTATTTGTAATTGGCTCGTAATTTATTAAGTCCTGTTTATTTTAGGTTTTACAACTGTGTTTATGATGTCTACCAAAAAAAAAATCAATTAAATAACTCTCTGAGGGAATATAATCATTTTGCGTGACTAGAAACTTTAGAGTCATTCAAACCTACTGTAATCACGTAACACGGCTAATTAATGGTACTATTTTTTCATAAACCAGTTATTAGTGTAGTGGTGCGTGGAGTGCAGCAGCGAAATTTCGCATTAATTCCTAACTCCTTGCACTTCATGCTCGATGAAAAGCTCATAAACATTTCTTGACAAATACTGCTTTGAGGTGTAGAGCTAACTAGTTACTTAACTTACGGAGGAGGATTACATATGACACAACAAATTCAGGAAGTGAGCACTTTTTTTTTTACCCCATCAGCTTTTGATTTTCTTGAAAATTCTCCGAGCACTTACAGCGGAAACCAACCTACCTACATACTCTAACTTCCCAAAGCGGCAATCAGGTGGACGTTATGTCATCCAAAACACAAGCTAGAGCAATCGCTCGGAATTGCCGTGAATTGAATCTTTCCTCGTTTTATTTGTGTACGTCGTCAAGAGTTTTGTTTCTACGAAAAGCTAATTACAGGGAAATTGAGTTCTTACCGGCCGGTTTCTGTTGATGTTGGGCCAAAGGTATTTGATTCTGAAGAGGATGATGGCCGGGATGATGAGTCACAGATTGATGACAATAATTCTTATAATGATAACTCTGATCCATGACCAAAATTAATAGTCTATGGAGAATTATTTTTTTTAAATTTCAAAGAAAACAATTGAACAAGCTTCCAGTCACGATTTCTCCTTTCTCCAGAAGTATCCTCAGAATGTCAAGTATCGTAGTACAGCGAGGAAAAGTAAGTTGGATTAATCTAGCCATCCACGGAGGTGGTCGTGCTGTACGACGCCGTCAAGGAAGTAATATAAGGAAGCGGTGAGTAGAAAGAGAGGTATGTAAATCGATTCTCATTATAGACACTACAGCACAGAACGACTGAGAGAGTCGGAAAAAAGTGATGGAAGGGACTCAGTAGTAAGACAAGACTGAAAGCTCCAACTCAGCTTAGCTATTTAATAGCTTCTTCGAATTAATAAACTATGCTTGAATTTTGGCAACAAACTTGTCACCAAATGTAAACTTCCCTTACGCACAAATCATAACCCAACGTACACGGCAAGTCAACCAATCAGGAAATGAACAACCGGATTGAGCATGGTAAAATACAAAGTTTATATAATTTATTTCAAGGTCGATAAGAAAAAAGTATGGATTCTTTCTTAAGTATCACAAATTACTTTCAACCAGTAAACTACCTCCAGTCAAATATTTCACCACAATAAACAGATGTACAGTCAAAATAAAATCCCAAGTTCGGTATAATACGAAAGTCCAGGAGTAAACGTCAAAGTAGCAAGGATTTGTCTGACTTATAAAAATCCCAAGTAAATTCGTTCACTGCACTGTAACAAGAAAGGATATCTGTCAATTGGTGAGAACAGCTGAGGAAGCAATGCTTTCAGCTAGCCTCTATGATCAAAAAGTCTGAGCGACACTAAAGTGAAGGCGGCTTAGTCTGCCCTTTAGACTATGCCAAATGGGTCAGTTACACTCTTGGATGAATTTCGCTACTACTTGGTTTTATTTACCCCACACACCCCTACTCAAACTTTCAGCTCGCTCAAGTCCACAATAAAAATTACCAATCTACAGATATACATCTCGCGTACCTTTGTTCCCAACTATACATACACACAGCTGTACCATGAGTTTAACCTAAACGAAAAACATTGACAAATCCTAACGCTTTCGATACACATTTAATGCATAAAAACTTATCGTCTTCAAGGTAGGTATCTACCGAGCCTGAGAGTCCTAACAATCCACGTTAAATATAGTAACATTCAACTCAAAAGTTGTCGATTAATAGATTCCTTCACAACCCACGGCCCAAATTCGACTAGCCTGGTTGATTATTTGTTCCGTGACTTTAGTTTCAGCATCGACAATGCCAAGCAAGACAAACTTTTACATTTTGGTTGCAAATGCTTTTGCATACTGCACTACACAGCGTATAATTACACGTGAATACAAGTTGCATTCTGTAAGTCCTTACATTCAATTGAAAAATACATTGTATTAGCATAATTACTCAATAATACCACACCACACTATAGACACCCCTCAAAACTAATTACGACTACAAAACGCTAATAATTATTTTAACAAATTATTCCATTAAATACCTAGTTTATTATTTTTATGCAGATTGAAACGTCCGTTGTTCTTTTCTTCTTTACTGTAGTGTGAACCTTTTGTATTCTAAGATTTACACGAACAAAATACGAAATTGTGATGCATGTAAGTAGTATGTATGTACATACCTAACTACGGCAATAGGTGCCTGAATACTTTAGAGAACAGCTTTTTGAAATTCGCATTATCTAAACATTCGAGTCGACTGCAATTAATCTGCTACGGCCGTACAAACCGCGCTCGCCAGCAAATGCCAGTCCGTTTATGAAAAATTGAACCTCAAGCCACAAAATATACAACAACACTTCCGAACAAAAAATTACCAAAATTCAATTTTTTTCATCAGTAATTAAACGCAGTGTATGCTATACATAGTTGTTTTTAACATGCGCCGGTGTCATAGAACACAACATTTCGCACACACTCATGCTACAATATAATAACTTATCCAATATAATACTTCATGATACGGTAGAAATAACAAACTGCCCAAAAGTCAAATTAAGCCATATGATATATGCAAGGGATAGAACGAAATAATATGATAATATCATAGATCACAGCAATGAAAAATATGCAGTTGGCCGTAAATCTGTTTGGCATGAAGTCACTGTTTCCAATTCCATTCGTTACACGAATAGCGGAAATAATGGCATCGCACTTACATATGTATATGTACCTAACTCGGAAATGAAACCAATTCCAAAAAAAACTCCATGATAGGTCTCGTGTCTGACAAAAATCATTCAATAAAAGAAATTACAATCGTATGCTATATGCCTAATTATTCGTAATCCAATAATAACGAAGAAAAAAAATCTTTCCAATGATAATACGTGGTGAGTAAAGCCACTTGCTAAATAAAAAGTAGCCGGTTTAACGTATAACCGTTTTTTAAACTCCAGCCTTACAAAAACTCTACAAACAAATGTGTAGCTTATGGACTGTGGAGGTTAAATAAACTGCATATTTTCGAATTTGAATTTTTGATGAGCAGTATTTATAAGCATGTTACATGCATACATATATGAACTAGCAACTCTCAGTAGGTACAGCTGACTATCAAGGGCCAGTTCGTGTAATAGCATGTCAATACTTCAAGTACGTATTATGTACATACGTATACGAAGTTGCTAGAAAAGTTAACAGCTTGTCAGTCAAAATTAAAATTTCAGCGACAGGTTTACATTGTTAATTTTGATTGAACTTGTTTCATCCGATTTATCAAAGTTTGACTTCTTCAATTCGGGAAAATCATAGAATTAGATAATATTATAATATGTACCTATGCATTTGAAGTTGAGGGCTAACATTATTGTAAAGGGAAGTGACTGAAGCGTACAAAAGTACATAGAAGGTCCTAGAAGTAAGAAGCTAAATTGCATTCGTGCTTATCTCGAAACTTCATCTCAACCGGGGAAATGTCTGTTGCAGTCATCAACAAATGGGGTAAGTTTAATAGATAATGTCAACACTATTTTCGATCCACCTGATACGCCGGCAACTTTCATACCGTATTTCTGTCTTCGGAGCTTACAAACTAAAATTTCATTTTCTACTGTAATATGTACGTACACTGCAAAAAATCAACACATCATAATCGCATCATAAAAAAAGTGAAGCCATTTTTATGCATTATAATCGTATCATTTTGATGCGTTAGAATGCATCATAATGATGGGAACTAGATGGGGTCCAGATAAGTTTCTTCATAAGATAGGGAATTAACATGGGCTAAATGTGGACCTCATCATAATGATGCGATTATAACTAGTAAAAATGGCTTCACTTTTTCGGAAAATGATGCGGTCCAGATGGTTTTGGTAGAGTGTACCAACCTATTTTATTCCTTAGCTCCTGCTTCATGCCCAGTAAAACAGAAGTCAATCCTTTTTTCATGAATACACGAGACTTGCTACTAAAAAACCTAAGGCAACATTAAGGGATAATCATACCCTATGCATGAGGTCAAAAAAATATTACATAAAGCACATTAACTAGCTACGAGTAACCAATATTCAAATGTCAACTTGGTGATTATTTCAGCAGCAAATTATAAAGTCACTGTGCGTACATAATTTGAACCAAAATTGGGGAAAACAAATTACCTCTAGGTACCTATCCACTTATCCTCAGCACTAATACAAATGCATTTTAGTGTAATTGGTTAGATTAACAATGAAGTTATGACTACAATAAAAGTGTAAAACTTTTATTATTACAGACGTCCTCGGCATCCAACCCCGTCGTGGTTTCAAGTTTCCAATATACCTACATGTATACACAGGTCCTTCATTTTATCTCTACTTTTAAGAGTTTCTGCGTACTGCCGTACACTTATACGCAGAAATATCTGGATGCTTGTCACCATTTACCAGTCAAGGCAACATTTGCCAAGTAACACCTTCTTAAAAGTGCTCGTATATGACATATGAATGCTCAAAATACGTTGACAAAGTAATATCCTAATCGGTAACTTAGAGGACTAAACGAGGCAGCGTAACGACTGATTGAATTAAACCCCAGTATACTTTGTATGATCAACTTTGGTATTTGAAAGAAATCAACGCGTCTGAAAGCAATTCATAGCGTGTCTACGTGATCAGTATTTATGTAGTCAAGCAGCACGATACTCACAAAAATGACGAGTATGACAGCTTTTTACTCTTGTGTGCAGACACTCAACAGATTTGTGTAGCGCCGTGCACTCGCGTACTAATTTATGACTGATTTTTAATTTTTCTTAATTAATACAATTCAAAGTAAAAATTAGTTACAATTAGTAAAAGTTAGTATACATTGTCATGCAATGGCTATGTTATTGCTTATTAGTTTGTTAACATAAGAAGAAAATTCAAACCATAATTTCCGGTCATAGGTTTCGATGTCCACCCAATAAATACAGTATTTATTTATGAACGGAAGGACCTTTAAAGGCACAAGGTTAGCTACAGTTAACAAAACAATTTGTAA
This sequence comes from Dicyrtoma fusca, assembly GCA_034695205.1. Lineage (NCBI taxonomy): Eukaryota > Metazoa > Arthropoda > Collembola > Symphypleona > Dicyrtomidae > Dicyrtoma > Dicyrtoma fusca. The sequence goes on from JAQFZC010000418.1 coordinate 44,296, forward strand.
CAAAATTAACAATAATTTAAGCCAGTATAATTAAATTATGCCAAACCCGAAAAACTAGTAACAGCCGTTACACAAAACGAAAATATTAAGAACATTTAAGTACAAAAGAAAATTGTTGCAAGCCTACTGAATATGAAATCTTGACTATTGCCTTAACCTGCGCAATGAAATCTCCGTCCACCCATGCCAACCGTTTCGAGCCACAGACGGCTTGCCACCTGAGTTGGATTTACAAAGATAGGATTGTTACAGACAGGGCTGCGGAAAGTGTTAGAAAGACGCGTCGAGATCACTATGCAACCTAGAAATCAATCATGACTAAGAATTTAGAAAAGTATAATGAGTCTGTGAAGCAAATAATTTTTGTCCTATCTAGTTACTCTTAATCTACATCTGCTTACTTTTTTTGTACTATACAGTTTTTGTTTTTTATTTTATTTCGTAACGTCCAAATCCCTTGAATTGGCATTCATCCGAAAAAGATAGTTTATAACTGGAAACAATCAAGAATAAACATGTAATTTGCGGAAAATATACAGCTATTCGATGATTTGAAACAAAATAGGCACATAAATGAAATGCTGTCAAAAAATGAAAAGTTCGTGTCTCAAAAAGTTAATACCGCTAATGATTTTTTTATTACATTCCCTGTAGCATCCATCAACAAATCTGAAAACCTTAAGTGCTGGAACGAATCACAGAGGAACTATTTAGTATTAATTTACTGCATTACCTTTCGTGCAAAAATCATCATGGGTCACTGTCTCCCTTAGCGCTGGCAGTAGAATAGCTTTCAAACTCAAGAAAAGTTTTCGAATTTTTCCTTTTTTTTATTTTTTAACGATTGTGTAACCATTTTAGACTTAAGCATGGAACACAATATTAAAATTTTATAGGAAAGTGTCCCAAAGGTTTGGAGCGCTAAACAATACTATTCGATTGTTTAAAAAATGGATAAAAAATTGGGTAGACATTAAGTGTGTTCTCTACTTCACTTTTTTTGATGTAGTGTGTTCTCTACTTACAAAAACCTTCTCTACCTACTTCGTAATTGTACTAGTTGCAACGCAACTGTCGCGTATCGCATCCTACTATTGCCACTACACAATCTCTTCTGTAGCACAGCGGCTTCCCCACTAGATGTGTTTTACTATTTGAAACATTCGTAAGCTCACCCATCCGTAGAACGGGCGTCTGTACTTGCAAATTGTAACCAAAAACCTGCCTAATATTCTAGGAAAATATTTATTCATATTAAAAATATAAGTAATCACTCAGATTTCAGCATAATGGATAGAAACATCATATAAACTACGCATACTATAACAAACGAATTAATGCACCTAACCTGTCCATTTTAATTTTAATATACACTAATTAATGAAACAAAGGAGATTAGGTAGATAAACAAGCTTCTATTAGTATAGTCGAACTTATGCAAGAAATAGTGAATGCAAATGTAGGTACTGTATACCTAAATATAGACTCTAATCACCCAGGCCACATATCAACTTACCCACATAAATATTAAATAGAAACTGCGTATTCTTACATCTACCATAAACCTGTTCAAAAATTAAAAGAGCGATAAAATACTACTAATAATATTTAGTAGTATTCTAGTCAGTAAGCATGTACGACTTGTACGAGTACTACCTAATTACACTTGTCAAATACAACAAATAAATAGCCTTCTACGTTTTGCGTATGAACTTTACATTTACCACAGTTTCCCCCGCTCATTGTGTATTATTACAGACCCGAGTACTACTTTAGAATATACGGTAGCTACATCAAATTCTACAGAATGAGGCTCATGGACAAGGCGTATTTAAACTACTGTATAATTTACAGCCAAGACCAAAACTATTGGAAGCTGCAGATTCAAAAGCCACACAAAAATCCACGGGTATGTCTTTCCTTCACATTGTTGCACTGCTAAATCCGAAAACTAAGTAAAAATGTATGAATAAAAATAAAAATTTCCTAACTCTGCTGGTTTTCAAATTTTTGTATGGTGATTTTAAAATTATAATTTTCTTATTGTTCTATCCCCTCGCTTGATCAGTTCCAGTTTGCTGTCAGGAAATGACCACTAGAAAGAATATCGAGTGTTACGAGACAAGACGAAGAGCGTTTCCAGTTTCCCTTAAAAGCAAAGCGACGCTTTTATCAAAAGGCAACATTACGCGTATCCCATTTTTCTATACGAATAAAACCTTTAATTTTTACTCAATGATATTAGGAGACAATTAGTACAATTAGTAAAACGCTTTATGTTATTTATCACACAGCACTTGTTGTATTTTATAAAACAGTAAATTAGATATACAGTGTTAAGGTGAGCACCAAAGCCTGTTCAATCGTCCTTGTTTCATAATACATTTAAAAAATCCGACAATCAATGAAAAAACAATGCGATCAAAATTAAAATTAAGCTTCATACATAAAGAAAATCTCAGCACTTGAAGCTAGAGAATAGGAATAGAACATACATACAAACCTAACTCAATGTCAGACTCTGAATTGAAGTCCGTTTGATTACCAACATTTATCTTCATAAACAGAAACAAATGAAACGTAGGTACCTACGTAGGTAATTACCTAGGTAATTAATTGTACAATTTCGATGAAAAACAGCATGGAAATCGTACACACAATTCAAAAATCAACTTGCTATGTACATATATACACATAATGAAACAACTTCAACAAGGTTGTACAAGTGCTGTTGTCGCTTTGAAAACCTTTTGATCTTGTTTGTTCGCAGTCCTACGTATAGCTTACTTAAATTGAGAAGTATGTAGGTAGGTACTTTATTCAGTTTTTTCTTCTTTAATAAGCACAAAATGTTCCAACCTCCAACCAACTACTATAGACAAAAATAATTGGTATATAAGCTTTAAGTTGAGAATGTATGTAGGCTCTTTTCAAGATTTCACAATTTCCAGTTTTACAATAACTTCAGAGTTTGATTTTGGTGGCTAATGCGCTCAGAGGGACCCGCGGTATCCAGACACGGTGTCCTTTGCTAACCAGCAAAAATATACAAATCATTAACTTAAAAACCACCCCTTGCCGTTGGAAAGGGCTTCTATTTCAAGACAAATCCGTATGAAGTGACTTCCTCACAGTCGGTAATTTTATGTCTATATCTGTACATAATGCATTGATCACAACGGAAGGCACTGCATTCAGACTCGCTGATTTCTAGCGCAAATAAGATGGTTAAACAACGGTATCTGAGGGCTTAATTCATTCAGCAGGTAAGCTGCCTCATCTGGAGATTAAAGTCAGACATAATGAAGGGAACAACAGGAACGTGCAGAGCTGGAAACAGTATGAACTACGACATACGCAACGGGTACTTAATGGGACGAAGCCCATCTGGATACAGAATACAGACTAGGAACGCACAGGGGAAAATGCGTCTGCCTGGAAAGAGCGATCGAATTTTATATTATAAAGAGCCCTGTTTTTTTCCCGAGCCAAACAATAGCCTGCTATGTGGTCTGGAAAAGTTGAGGAAATGTCCATTAATCAAGTGACTTTATAACTCCCATTTACAATGCAAAGAATGTAACGAATGTACGTTGTCATCAAACTTTTCTTTTACATGCTTCTACCTGTATTTTACATGAGGCGTGTGCATACACACAGGAGTACAACTCCCATCACTTCAGCTTATTGATATGATTGCACCAACAGGGAAGAACTGTGAACTTTTCACATGATATCATCTGAAAGCAAATATTAAATTTATCCCCATGAAAGAAGAAGCATCCATGGATGTACGTATGTACACGAACGTAGGCACACAGGTAGGTACATCAATCTCCAGTCCTCCCTAGCAAATAAACTCGTGTGTGCCGTAAATGGGGAGTTTTTAACAAGAAATTTTCAATTTCAGACTGTATTTTCTCAAAGTGTCTATTCTATACATTCAAATTATATAGTACTCTAGTAAATGCACATACGCAATAAGAACCTGTCTTCCTTTTTCCCTTCCAAGAATTCATCGCAGTTTAAAACACTACACTAGCTTATCCTGACCACTACTGCACTGGGACTGCTAGCTCTTACTTAACTAGAAGAATAATTAAACTGATCCGCAAAATTGAATAAATGTACCTACACTGATATGCTAAGTGATGGAAAGGAGGGGATAATGCATACTTGCAGTTAGTTAATTGGGGAAAAAACTAGTTCGACGCGGACACATACACATCATGTACGGATCATTCAGCATGCGGAATTCATGGAGTTATAATACGCAACGTAAGTATGAAAAAAAAGAAGTTTTTTTTTTAATTCATCCCGTGAGAGATTTTAGAGGTCAAGAACAGCACTGGGGCTCATTCTATACACAGAGAGAAGTTACCTATATAGAATAATAAGCTACTCAATAGTTATGCACTCGTAGTAGACGAAAGCTGCGCTGCAAGGTAAAAGCAAAAAGCAAGTGATCTATACACAAAGCAAAGGTAAATTGCGCAGAGATATTGTTGCAGGATGATCATGCGGCTCGCAATCTATAATTTGCATGAATCTAAAGCCCACAAGGTTCATACTGTGCTTTTTTATCCGCGAATGCTACTACACAGAAACCACACGGACAACGGAGCTGATCTCTTGCTTTTTGATGCGTGAGTGTATAATAAAAGTCGTAAGTCAAGACTGTAGGAAGCCTCCACATTGAGAACCTCAGGGATAAATAAAGTGAATATTTTTCCATTGATGCAGCCAGTGCCTACCTAATACACGGGCAGACAGAGCAATAATAAACGTCCGTGCCCTGAGCCCTGTGCAACGTACTACTACAGATGGAAAGAACTTGACTGATACCTTCATGAGATTAAATTCATGTAAGAATTACCTATGCAGTTTTTGAGTTAAGACTTTATGCACACAGATTACTGTCACGACGCAAATACACGGTGCTATTCGGTGTCGATAGAATCGGTGGTATGCTGTAAGTATGATGCTCAACAGGTTACGTACATACGTCAAAGCAGGTGTAAGATGTGAAATGATGTATTTTTTTTTAAATACGGCCCATTTGACGCTAAATAAATTCAAAATAAATAATGTCCCTCTATAACTGAAATGTAGCCGTCGTGTCAATAATGGTACTGGCTAATTAAAGGTATTTTTATTAAGGATGTTTTTATTATTTGCATTACAGATTTACAGAGAGTTGTTACTGAGTGCTTACCTTCCAATACCAGAATAGCTTCCACAGCTTGGTCCTCGTTTTCAGGGTCCGCTTCCATCCCATGTCGGTTTTTATTTAACCCCGTCACACATGTTCCATGACACTTACACTAATGGATAACTAAGACAGACCGCACCTATTGTTTCCCCAATAATTGACTGTTTATCTCAATTTTGTAAATCATTACGTCATATGGGCACAAAAGTTAAAAGTTTAAAACTGAAAAACACCTCACTGGCAGTCTCCAGTTCCGACCGACACTCTACATAGGGACTCCACAAAGTCAAAACTATACAGATCACATCAGATTCTCTTTAACTAGGGAGATTCAATTTTGTGCTTTTGGCTCCTCGTCATCTTCCCACTTTACCTCTGCCCACCATCTTTCGTTGCCAAGGGAGTTGTGTTCGAGGCACTGTGGAAGAAAGTCCTATCAGGTGGCACACTCGCCCAACCAGCTGTCCATGAAGCAAGATTCTGTCACAATTTAAATTTAAATCTTTACTGGTTATAGTCCAACATTTATCTAAAAAGTCAAACTTAAAATTGGAGCATTAGTAAGCTTAGTTAGTAGCTTTTTAATTAATATTTAATTAGTATAACCATTTACCGTATCAACGGGGGCTGTACGCTTAAGCTAATCTGTTTGTAATCTTTGTAAAGTCGAAATTACGTTCTTACTGAGTCTACACATTTCTACATTCTAAAGTCAGATCAGTCAGACGGTCAGACCATTGTTGAGAGAGATGGTGATCGATCAGCGGTTCGTTTCGTTGTTCGTATCAAGTACTTACTTTTTTAAATATTAATATTCGATATTCGATGAACAGGGGAGAGGGAAAGGTAGTCAGTTGTCATTAGCTCGTCAGTCCAATTAAAGTTGTTGAAATTAGCTCAAGTTTTAATACTTGCTTGCGTTCTTGGCTTTTTTAGTTTTTATTTTCGTAGTGGTGACCTGTGCCTGAACCAGTGACCCTTCAGACAGACTCACATTTCTTCAGGTTGAGGATTCAGGATTCAGCGGAAGATCGAAAAAAACGAGAAAAAAACAACGTTTAACGAAGAAGTGGAAAACAAGTGTAATAGGTCATAGGTGAAAAGGCCGTTAATCTGAGGTCAAAGGATACAAGTTAACCTTACTGGCTTGCTGTTGATCTGGAGGAATTTCTACAAGGTTGAAGGTAAAAGAAGACTGGTCGCATTCCAGTGACATAGTCATGGTGTGTATTTGTGTATCAAATTCTATAACGCTTCGTTGGTCGTAGTCATTCCAGTAATTAATAAATGATAAAAGTCGGGAGAAGGGGACAGATATTGTGTATGTAATTACTTGATGTGGCCAATAATGCTGATTGCATTGTTGGTACTGGTATGCGGTGTTCTTTAACTGAAAATGGTGTCCTCTACCATTAAAAGTGTGTTCTCTATTTAGAGTATTATTCTTCACGCCCTAGGTCTGACGTCTGCGGTGTCCTCTACTTCAAATATTCTTCTTTACCATCCAGAAAATGAATCAAAACCATCAAAATAAATGTATCTGCTCATATTTATATATTTGTGTTTTGTATGCAAGATTGTATTTTGTGAATGTAGCAGAGGACACCGCAGACCTGGGGGCAGAGAATACATTTGAAGTAGTGAAGTAGTAGTGAAACCCAGGTAGAGGACACCGCATACCAGTACCTAATTAATGATTTATAATTTCACTCTTACTTCCATTAAAACAAAAATAATTACTACGGTACGGTATTAAATTTATCATTGATTATGCTGTTACTCGTTTTCACTACATACCGATTACATGTACCGATGTACCTAAAACCGATGTAAGTTTGCCAAAAAAACAATTGGATCAAATGATTTAATTAAAATTTCATTGGAAGGTTTAAGCTGTTGTTATTCCTTATTGTTTGCATTATTGTGCTGTAATTATTTGATGAAATACAGAAGAAAGTCATTGGTTGAAAATGCTTTTGAATTTCATTTCTACATTTTAATATTTGTATTTTGTATGTATTTCAACCAACTGTTTTAAATTGATTCAGTTTCGTTTGATTGAATTGGATACATATGCTGTTTTATATTTATTATGTGCATTGCATAATTCATTAAATGTTCTGTCATTATTCAATTTAAATGCTCGTAGTAGTGAGTGTGAGGCCTGTAGCTGGTTTCCTTGGTCATGATTCATGATTCGATGATCTCTTCTCTCGCTTTTATTTTAGACATTGCAAAAGACAGACGGATTCCTCCCTCTCGGGGTGAGACGGCAGGGAAGCTGAAGTACATACGAATCATATTATAATTATTATGTATATGTAATTGGCAAACAGAACAATAATGCTATTATAGCTGATGTATAAGTGCGTCAATAATAATTAGCGAACTTAGCATGATCTTCATAGTTTTGTCTGGTATTCAAAGTTTTAAAAGTAAGAAAATTAAGCTGCTGGATGTTTATTTGCGTTTTTTACGCTCACCGTCTGTCATTCATTATTTAGTGCTATCGTCATTCATTGATATTTTTAGGCTTTTCAGTTTAATTACATTGACAACAGCGTAGGCCTCCGTGCTGCGGTTACAAAATATAAATTCTACTGCCGTACTATGTCTGTGCTATCTGAAGGTTTTCATTTTAATAGCAGGTCGCAGTCT
>JAQFZC010000419.1:0-52128 GCA_034695205.1 Dicyrtoma fusca
GGTATATAGGCATAGGTAAGCTCGACCAACTAACACCAATTATACCGGAGTATCTGCATACGCGCTAGAGATGCATAAATATGTGGAAGATATGGTATAATTTTTTGGAAGCTGAGCTGGCCCCTTTCCGAGAAACGGAGTAGTTTTTTAATCAACGTAGAATTTTAAATGTTTGGAGAAATTAAACTATTCTAACGGCCGCCTTCATTCTCGCACTCAACGACGTACTTTCCCAGCTCACCTCCAGTGCTTGCCTTTCTCAGAGCGCATAACTAAACTCCTAACCATATCCCTTTCATTTTCTTACTTTCCCAAAGAAATGTTTTTTTATTTCCTCATTGCATTCCTTTTCTAAATGAAAATAAACGCGGAGTAATTTCAACAGCATTTCTTCCTTCCTCCATCTCTTACCGGCTCCTAAATCCTCCTCCTTCTTCCCTTCTCATGTAATATGCACATCCGCAGACCATGTCCTTGGACGGCCCTACAAACATATACACCACACATATGGAATCTGCATATTTATATTCTAATATGTAGGTATATCCTGGCATGCACTATAGGGTCCTGCGATGATGAAGAAGCAAGTAATTTGCGAATTCTTCCTGCTGCATTAAACTTTGAGGGCATGGAGCAAGCTTGTTAATTTCAACATTTCCAGCAAAATGTACTGTGCCCGTATCAGACGCACAATCGATTTTCTGTATGGTAACTAGAAAAGAAACTAATCTAGAAGAATGTTTGGTAATCTTGAGTTGGCTGGATGGTGGAGCTTTCCGCATAAAATTGTTTTTTTTGAGACAAATACAAATAGCGTTAATTTTAATGAATAAGTATCCAATGTAGGGTATTAAGGAACCTCATGAGTTATAATAGTATTCTACACTCTCGGCTGATACAAATTACCGATTGCCAAACTATCTTTGTTTCCCAATTATTCAAAACCTACGTCTTCTTTATGAAGCATAGAATGATAGAATGTGTAGGTTTCTCATGACGTAGCCAAAACTACAAATATATCAAACTGATTAATTCACCTACCACGAAATGTGACACAATTCTTTAATCTGATAATTTTAAATCTTTAAAATGAACGACCAATGCAAATGCAAACGAGTGAATTCTTTAATTCGGTATCAAGCACGTTCGAATGGTAAGCTTCTTTCAAATCTTCAATTAATTGGAATTGAAAATTGGACTGACTCTGAGATCCAGTGTATTTTTAACTTGCGAATGTTGTTGTTTTGCGTAGGTATAAATAGTAAAAGAGTGAACTCAACTGAAGCTCAATTATCTTGTGCATACATAGGAGGAAGCTACATACAAAAATGGTTACGTAAATAAATGAGGTCCTATCTTATCATCCGTCGTAATTTTAAATCCTACTTGGAAATTAATGGAGGAGTCAGTCAGTGCTAACTGCTAATGATACTTGATCGAAATTTCCGACATTGACTCACTCAAGTCAAAGGGAAATGAAGTCAAATGGGAGAGGGAAAGGACGCACTAGGAGCTACGAACTACGAACTACGAACTACGAGCTAAAAAAGAAGTAGAAATCATATAAAAATAATTAAGTAGGGTATCTACATGGATGGAAGCACCCTTAGGATAATATAATATACACATGTAAATTGCAATTTTGCATGCTAGTTCAATCCATGGCTATAGCTGTGTGTGCTAGTCGCCTCCGTCTACCTACTGATAGACCGTGTATAGTAGACGTAGGTCTTAGTCGTACTTGGGTCTACCTAGAGCCTTTTGGCAATGGGAATTATAGTAAGAGACAAAGTATTTAGCTCGATGGATGGCAAAGTCAGACAATGGGAAGAAAAGACATTGAGTTAAGGTATTAGTGCTTATTTTGTATTTGTATCATTGCCAAGAGAATTGAAGTTATGCTCATGAGGATTCCGTAATTGCATGCGCATTCATATCGCCCATTAATTTCACTATACTACTCCGTTCTTGGCTCCTCCAACTCCATTTCTTACGGGTTGTTTTTCACTATAATGGGACTCCGGGATTATAACGGTACACATTTCTTCCAGTATCAGAATACATTACAAGTTTCCATCTGACTAAGACTAAATTTCTTCATGTTCTCCATGGCTTGGGATGACGAGAGCGAGGGAAGAGAGAGAGAGAGAGAGAAAAAAATCTTAATATCTATAGATACTTAAAGTGAAATTTTCCTCCAAGTACTTGCTCAATATAATTTCTATCTGGGTGCATGAGTGTGTGTACATGTGGGTGAGGGAATGAATTTGAATTCCAACACAAACAACTCAAATCTATATGCATACGAATACGAATGTTTTCCATTCATGTGTAGTTTCTCTCTCTTATTCTCCGTCTGCCTTCGCACTCTCTCCCATAGTACATTTTATATTTGAATGTTTATGAGGCTGAGAGAAAAAATAGCACGTGTATAATAATATGATGGTGGTGTGTAATAATGTAAGCCCATTAATTTCAAATTTAAAAGCAGGCACGAGCTTCAAGCCTTTTATTTCTTTCTTTTTCTCTCTCTCTCTCTCACTCTCACTCTCTCTCTATCTCAAAGTTGGAGGCTGCTTTGCCTTGCCTTGCTTTCCTCCTACTTCTATAATAAGATTGTGATTGCTGTCTGTCTGTGTGCGGAGGAGATATGCTATGTAAATTATATGTGAGCTCAAATGCTAATATCATTTGTACATGGTGAAAGGCTCCTGATGAAATGGCTATTAATTTTACTGCGGGACTAGCACTAGTACGTATAGGTCCCTCACTATACCTATAGCAGACTATATAGGGACTCCAAGTGTGTATACGCAGCTCTCGTCGTCTTGATTGCTAAAGCTTAAACGAGCAATCAGATTAATTCCAAACGCGTTGGAAAATTAATACGGTCCTTGGTTGGCTTTATTGCATTTCTTGAGGAATTCCTCAAGAATATATCATCATTAAAGTTTTAATCAAAAAATTTCCCAGACTCTGGTTCATAATAGGAGTGGAGTGGAGCGGTGGCGGTATGGTAGTGGTGGTGGTGGTTGGCGGGGATTTTATTACCGAGAGCTCCTGGGATTTATTAACTAGACTATAGAGGCCGGCATTCCATTATTACGGCAGAGACGCCTTAGAAAACTTTTAATTTTTACTTCAGCAGAATAATAACAATAAAATAATTTTTCTTCCCCGACGCACAATGAGCTTTCTCTTTCTCTGCTCCCTCCAAGAAAAAAAAATATCCAAGATAACTTTATAGTAGTACGGTCGGCGGTGCGGTGATGGTACAGCCGTCGCCCAAGACACGAACGACCCAGCTATACCGTGTCATAGAGCCCTGTATGTATAGATACAGACCGTGTGGAGGGGCTATATGTAATGAAAATCTTAAGGGAAGCCCAGAGTAAACTCTCGCAAACCTATTTCGTCTTTCGTCTCCGGATCTATAGATACTTATACAAATATGGCGAGTACGACTTTCCACTCTTCCACTCATATCTCAAGTAAGTATGCCCTGCACTACACTCACTCCTACCTATAAAGTATTTAAACTGGTCCAGAAATGAAAGTTTTTTCCCGTTTTTTTTTCCGTCTTCTCTTTTCGTCGGCTCCATCTCCCATACTATAATAGGAGGACTATTTTCGTGATTAAGAGTCGAGAGTCAAAATCTTAAAAGTAAAAGTGTTCTCAAAGAACAGTCCCATTAATTCCATTGCATTAGCATACTCTCCCTTGTATGGATTCGATGAAGTTGGAAGTTTTCATGAGATCTTTTTCTTTAGGTATATATATCCCTATATAGTAGTTTATAGGTATATAGACCCCACTCTCGGCTCCCTGCTTTCCATAGCTATAGGCAGGGCGCTATAGTGGGAGTCTTGATTCAACAACTATGTGTGTGTGTGTATCTTTTATGTATGTACGTGCCGGGGTTGACGGCTGAGCTCTTTCCCTTCAAATCATTCTTCTCTCAAGAGCTTGGAAAACTTTGCAATGAAGCGTTTCTTTTTTGATTCTCATAATACTTCTAAGTTGGGAGTCTTTGACACTCGGGATACCATAAGGACTAAATTCGAACGTATACATAGCTATAGGCAGCTATATACAGCTACTATACAGCCACGGAAAGAGAAAAAACTAAGCAGAAACTTACAAGGAGATGGAATATTATACACTAAGGTACGTAGTTGAGAAGGAGAAAATGACGTGAAATACTACTTACTATGTAGCCATGTACACACACACACACTGCATTCCCGTCCCAACTCCCAACACCACACACAACCCAGTCTTGAAACCATCGATGTATATCTACGCACTTAATATTATGTAGGTTTACTTTTTACCAAAGTTTTCTTTTCTTTTCTCTCTCTCACTCTCTCCCACTCACTCCTGCCTTGAAGAGTGTGGGTCTCTGCTCTGTTCCTCGATCTCGATCTTTCTTCCCTCAATCTCCATTACATTGCATGATATTAGAGAGCGAGCCTGTATGTATGTAGGACATATTTTTTTCAAATGATGCCTTGGGAGATCCGGAGTTATGTACCTTCTTGCCACCCTCCTGCACCTACCTACCTACCTAGACCTGAGTTTAAACGGACGGATGGAATTATAGAGGAATTGAGACTCTGTACCACCATCACCGCAGAGAGAGAGAGAGAGAGAGAGAGAGAAAGAGCACCTCACCACCACCGGCTCGTCTACTTAGTATGTGGAGACCAACTTGGATTTTATGTAGCCTCACGTGAAATTCCTCCGTAGTTGCTCATGAGTGTATTGGATAAAATTGAGACGGAGCTAACTCTAAGAGGACAGAAGGATGTAAAACTAGAGGCTCTCTTGTTCTTGGTCGCCTTGTACAATCAACGGGTAGCAATAGACGAGAGAGAGAGAGAGAGAGAGTCCATAGGCCAAGATGACGATAGGACGAGAAGAAGAAGAAGAAGGAGGAAGAAAAAAACTTGAGAGGAGAGAAAGCTCCATGAGGGTCATTTCCACATTTAATGTTTTAGCTGCTTTATCAAGCGAAGCGTCCATTTCCCAACAAATAGACGAGACAAAGAACTATTGCTGCCTGCTCTGGGTCCATACAATTCCACTTGGTCATATAAGACAAGTCCAATGCCGATGCAATTATTTATCGGACCCTAACTTTCCTCAAAATGAGTCTTGAGACCGGTAAGTTTACATCCCACCCACCAACAGTCCCTCATACTCTGCTACGGGAGACCCATCCAACTAACTTGTCATGGCCTCATACATATGTACAGAGTTGCACTCGAGAGCCTCTGTCCACAGAAACTATCAAGGATGTATTTCCTCTATAAGCTCAAGTTTTTTTTTTCATTTCATTTCCAAGAGCTGCATTTTGTCCTCTATATTACTTGACTCCCTTTTTTTTCTCCTTTCCCTCTCTTTCAGAAGGACCTGGACCTGGACTTGACTGGGAAGGGAAGAAATGGGCATCTTGTAGAAATTATCATTTCATTCCAAGTAGTATATTTGAAATAATTGCAGCTTATTAGGATTAATGACCGAGCACCCTGTTTTTGACATAAATAGTCATTTCCTTTCACTTTTAGTATTTTGCCAAGGCTCCGTCACACTATAGGGTTTGGATTTGGGATAGACACAGACAGATAGTAATAGTTAGTAAGTACCTACCAAGAAACGATAATAAGGACACAGATTTAAATTAAAAGCCTCCCTAAACAAGAGGCTATAGAGTCATTCCAGCTCATTATAGCCCTGCGCTAGTAGTAGTGGTAGTAGTAGTAGCAACCGGCAAGCGGGCAGGAGGGACCAGAATAAATTTAATGGAAGAAATGGAGAAATGGTTAATTGCTGGAAATTGAATAAATTAATTAATTACATGAGATTAATTGAAATAGTTTATGAGAGCAATCAAGGGCCGGAGTGTCACACACGAAATACATGCCTAACAGAGGACGGAGGACGGAGCATGGATAATTCTGGAGTTGTGGAGATACAGCGGCTATTAGACTATGTGGGAAGAGAAGATTGGAGGAAAGGGCTGGAGAGAGAAGAGACATAATAGTATGTACAAGTTATAGGAGGAGCAGGAGATGAGGGGAAATTTCGGGCTGGAAATGAAATCGACATTTCAGATTCGCCTGCAAGGGCGTCGCCACTACCGACTAACTATGCACATACGTACATGTGCCTATACACTCTCTCCACACTCACTCACTCACTCACTCTCTCCGGCTACGGACTCCGATCCGCGGACTCCGGACTGCTCTCTCAGCAAACGAGCTTCCATGTACAGACAGACAGACCCATCATGTCTGACGACTAGATGAGAGAGAGAGAGAAAAGAGTGAGCGAACAAAATGGCTCCCAATTCATTACTCCCACTTTGCCTATGTAGTGGAAACACACACTTTGGAATAAAATTATACTTCATTTGGCGAAAGGCGTGTCTCTTTAATTTTTATACTCATTCATGCATTTTCCGAATCTGAAGCCGAATTCAAAAATCTTACTTTATTTTTTTTTGTCTTCTACCCTTCTTCTTATCTATGTGTATGCAAAGTATGCATCCAATTCTTCATATTACTGAGATACTGTTTGTAGTTATAGTATGTATAGTACTAAAGTTTACCTATGCATGACGGTAGCAGAATGGAAGACGTATGTGTTTCTGTAACAATAGTGAATAGTGTTTGCAGCTGACTAGTGAGCATAGCAACGGATATACATAGGTATATATAGTCTATATACTGTATAGCCCCGGAGTAGAATTGTAGAATGGAATCAACGATTTGCTCAAGCTTCCCTAATTTTTTCGTTTTCCAAATTCAGTCATCATTATTAATATTACTGGCACTCCTGTGTCATCATCAGTGATTTCCCATGCATTATGACGTTGTTACAATATACTCTCCAAATTCCTTCTTCCCACCAGACTTGAATATTTTCATTTTTTCCTTCATAATTCACTGAATTTAAGTGTAGAGATTGAGCGAAAGAGAATAAGGACACCGAAAAAAATAGAGAGAGAAAGAGGCAGAGTATACATACATATGGTATGTATGTACATGATACTTTATGCTACCCACCATTTCCATTTCAACTAGCACGTAGCTATATAGCTATATACAGGATATATCAGTATACGAGTAAAGTTAGTGTATAGAATGCACTTATTGCTGACGCTGTGCCTAATGCATGCATATTTTTAAAAAAAATCAGCTGAGAATTCTACACTACATTATTATGTGATGTGATTTCCATCCTGGAAAAATATTATGTGTTCTCAAGTATGCAATTCCAACTAACAATCTAACAATTTGTATCCTTATGGTATGCATGTCCGTATAATTATAGGCACTTTATACCTCCTTATTTACTTAAGACAAGACCGGCCCGCTCTCCAATGACTCGTCTTTACTTACAATTAGCATTTGAATAGATGTATCCAAGCGAAAGGATGATTATTATTAAACTCCTCTCTCTCTCTCTCTCTCTCTCTTGTCTCTATTATCATAATTAAGACTAACAAATCAATTCCTACAAAGTACAAAGTCATCTCTATTTTCTTTTTTTTTGTCTCTCTCTGCATTAATTTCTATTGTCTCTCTTGTATCTCCGTTCCCATGTGCCACAGTGCCACTGCCAATTCCATCCTCATAATTCCTAATTCCCCTTGACAATTCATTAGCCGCCAAGTGGGTTTGTGACTATCAAGGAAGGAGGCAGGGAACGGTGGCTCTAGCAATCCGGGAGGAATCATCATCCTCATCCTTATTGGGTTAACGAAGAGCCTACTAGAAAACTAGGAAACTAGAAAATACCTTCTAAAATAATGCTCGTCGTTAGCAACAACTACTGTGTGTACAATCTTAGCATGATCATGAGAAGGACGGTCCCATATCCCAAGTCCCATCCTCTCCTATCCGTTTCTACCTCATCAAATCTCCTCATTTATGTAAAGCATTTTTTATCACAGTGTTTTTTCTCTTCTGTGTGTCTCTTTTATACTTCTAGGGAATTGAGACGTGATGACTGTGTAAGCAAGAGCATACGTGTCTTCTTACGAGTGAGTGTATCAGTGCAGACGTAAAGGGGAAGAGATAGAAAGAAAGAGTTAAGCTCTAATAATACAAACACAATATATTTATAAACAGTTCTTTGTCATTACCAAGGGAGAAGAGTGACTTACATAGAAATGTAAATAACTGGATAATTAAATAAAGGGAAGGATGTCAAAAGTGTGCGCTGCTTTCTTAATTGGTGTCTTAATGAATGGGCACATTAGGTATGCGTTAGCACGAACTCATCCCTTGAAAAGAAAAGAAGAGAGACAGAGAAAAAAATGGATGGGTTGAGAAAAAAATGTACCAAACGAGCATTTATATATACATAGGTAGATACATAGCAACAACTATACTAACAAGGGACGGATTTTGTAACAGGTATATGAATAGGCAAGGCATTATAGGGTTGTACTGGAATCTATATCTATAGCTACGCCTATATAGCCATAGTCATAGCCCTAGTTATAGTCATAGCCATTCGGCCGGCTTCTCACTTGTCTACTGCGTCTCTACTGTCTACCTTTATGGATTATGCTAAAGCTGTATATAAATAGGTACATATAGGCTCAGTCACTGTCACACTCCCCTATGTGTAGGCACAGTCTACAAGGCTGGTATAATAGGTGTCTTATAATTATGGATATTTTTGTTAAGCATACATTATTCTATGGGACTGTGTGACAGGCAGCTAGGTAGGTAGGTGCATACCCATTGCCAGGCCACAGTTCCATAGATTCAGTTCTAACAGAGCCCGTCGACATCTCTGTCTTTCCTTCCCTTTTTAGTTAAGGTTCGTACATGCATAAGGAGACGATGATCTCGTCATGATGAACACCCATTACTATGCAAAAAAGATGTGTCTAAAGAAAACACTGAAACTATTCACATTCCCATCTTCCCCAAGATCCTCCTGTTTGTTTTCCATTCAAGAGACACACCGAGAGACTACCATCTACTCACCTATGAATCTTGTTCTGTACATTATACTTGATCCGGCACTCGTGCGTGTACTTTACATGCGTGTACATATTAGCATATGAGATGAATGTGTGTAAATTTAACATCTCGCCGAGCTTAGCTTAAGCCAGTACAGGGGAGCCATAGAATGTATCCAACACAATTTAGAGAATATACCTAACTACCTACCTTCAGTATACTCTCCATTTATAAAGGTAAATAGGTATAGCACCTATCAGAGTACTCGTACCACTGTATAAGATCCATCGTTTTAACTTGCTTTGTTTTCTTTTGTAAGTAAATCTACTTCTGCGACATCTACGGTTACTTACGTTAGGAGCCTTGCAAATATGTATGTTATGTCATACCGTGTTGTTTGGCTAAGCTTTGGCATCCGGCAAAATTTAAAAATGATGGCTGGAAAAAGTGCGGAAAAGGTAATAAAAGCGATTTAAAAAAATGTACAAATAGATTTCTGCTCTCTGAAAGAGTGTGAAACATTCTAATTACACTTTTGGAAATAGTCATTTCTATGACGCCATAGTTGAAAGGTCCCTATCAGTATCAGCCAGTCTAATAGTAAGCCTATAGCAGGTCTTCCTTTTTCCCAGAATAAACTAAAGATACATAGATGATGCGTTGGATCTTTCGTCTGTCTTGAGTTGCGAATGTGCCCTAGCTCTAGCAAAATATTTATTTAGTATCCTCTTCTTTTAATTTTAATTTCATATTAAAAATCCCTTACACTCTTTCACAAGGCACAAGTAACCTGATAGCCTGATAGTTTCCACACAGAAAAATGTAATGTAAAAAAAAGTTGATTATAAAAACATAAATTTTGATTATACTTAATAGCGTAGTAAGTACGGAGCTCAGAGCTGTTACTGTAGTACAGACGATCTCGTGATCCAGAAACCTCCGTGGATGTAGCGGGAAGGAAAGGACGTTTAATTTAAGAATGATTAATAATTGGCCTGCCTGGCAGGGTGTTAATAAATGAATAAATTGCATGGGGTGAATTAAAAATTCTCTATATAGTCTTAGGATGGATATACTAGGGAGTTGGAGGGAGAGAGAGAGTTAGCGGAGCGTTGAATCATCCGCCGTTTGACTAATCGTAAGTAAGAACTAAAATGGATTAGGTTGGCTCAGCTTGAATTAAATTTAAAATATAATTTACCAAAAAGAAGAAGAAGGATAGGAAGGAGAAGAGAAGGAGAAAGAAGAAAAAAACTCAAACTCATGGAGATTATAAACCGTTTAAGTGGGAAGGAGGAAATTTAGTGTATGGAGCATCCCTACGTATGTAAATACTTACATACTATAGGACGAGACTAAAACAAGTTGGCTTGTTTGTGAAGCTAACGAAAGATAACAGACGTAGATGGGTTCCACAAGTTTTTGTAGTCACAAGGCAATTTTAGTAATTTCCGCTGAGACGTTGGAAGCCTGTAAATGAATGCAGAGTTGGAGGCGAGTTAAGATCTTCCACAGAAAGAAGGAATGAAAGAAGGAAAAACGGAGGGAAAAGAGAGAGAGAGAGAGAAAGAGCAAAAGAGGGAAAGACAAGTGTGAGTGAGAGTGAATGCTTGTCTAGTGTATGTGTGTGTGTAAGTGTATGTAGCCGACAAGGGAAGACAAGAGCAGACTCCTTGTTTTTGTTTCTGTGGACAGCTTTTTAATTGAAGTGTTTCCGGCTTTCTTTTTTTTCGGCTCAAGTCTGGTTTAGATATACTAATTAGTTTTCCCTTAAAAAGCTCCACTCTCTCTCATTCTCCGCTTCTTTCTCCTTTATAAATTTTTTTCCCTCTCGGAAGTCGACGCGGCAGTAGGTAGGATGTGAAGGGAAATTAGATATTTTTAACTGAATTAGCAACTATTTGTTTTAGGTGGTTCCCTATTACTTCCTCCGCCCTTCCCCCACTACAATCTAGTCTACCATAGACTCCAATCCTTAGCATGGTAATTACTTTCTCTCCTTCCTCTCTCTCTTCCTTTCACTTTCTTCTTCTTCTTCTTCTTCTTCTTCTTCTTCTCCTCCTTTACAGATCGTCTTCAAGATACCAGGCCGGAGGCTCTGCTCCTTTCTTTGGCCATGAGATTTGTACATTATACACCCACTAACTACATATTACATAATATAATTATCTGGCCTACCTATATATTTACTTGGAATTTTTTAAAACGTAATTACCTCCTATGTAATGTAGCCTCGTGTACATATTTATTCGCAAGAATTTGTTTGTTTTTTTCCTTCTTCTTCTTTTCAAGCTCACAACATTGTTGAGTGTATGAAGGAATGAGTGCAGCCGACAGTGCAGTGGCAGAGGCAGAAGCAACAGCCCAATTTCTCAACTTTTTTGACAAAACTTTGAGCATATGTATGTAGGTACCTACTAAACTGCACTTCACTTTTTACTTTCGATGCAACTATTTCAAACTAGGTACATCGTTGCATTGTATAGGTAATTTTTAACTTAATTTGGTATTCACTGCACCGTTATTTCCTTAAATAAATTTTATTTTGACAAGCTTGGTAGACAATTTAGCACTACTGCACGAGCTAAGGAAAAATATGAGGTTGACTGTGTGTTCCACTGAGGAAATTTTAAGACTGACGGTGAGACCTTTGGGACTTGAACGAGGGAACCTGTAAAAATCTAGATTCTTTGTAAATGTTGAATTGTAAAAAAAATGTAAAGGTTTAAAAAATAATTCTGGTAAGGGTCACACATATTGACACATTTCATATCAATAGTTGTTGGTCTGGAGTCTGGAGCATGATTTTTTTTGTTAGTAGTAGTCAAGTATTATCTGTGAATTCGGGTGCTGGATATTAGGACTCCATAACGGTGAATTAGAAGAAGGAGGAAGGGTACAGAGTACAGAGTAGAGAGAGCAGAGCTAGGAGAATCCTTGATAAAAAAAATTATTTTCGAATGGATAAAAACTGTTCCTAATGTATTGTGCAATTTTTTGTGGTTATGATGATATGAAAGCATGGGCATAAAAAAGTAGGGCACACACACACAGTGCACTGGAGGCACCCTAGCAAATCAAAGGGTGTCCCCTTCCGTAATTCTTTTGTATCATCTCTCTCTCTCTATGCTCTTCACCGCTTAGGTGTTCCGCTCACGAGTTTTTTTCATCTTGGTCGTATTATATCATTCAATTTCAAAAAATTCATACATAAGTTCATAGGTATGTACATAGCACACGAACACGAAGGCCCGTGATCCCTTCACCTTCTTCCACAGCCCATATGTCAATACAGCGTGCGGGGATGCCATCGGCGAAGGGACCTATACCTTCAGTAACAATTTTTAGGGTTCACGATTTAATACTTAAAAAGGAATCCTTCAGGTTGCGGATCCATTTATAATTTATCTTTGGTTTCAGGTCAATGTCGATATGGTTGTTGGGAATCTTTGGATTTTTGTAACTCTGTTGCCTCTCGGTCGATCTATTGCCTAGTCGGGCTTCCTAGTCCTAGTTGGGTGTTTGGTGGATCCCTGTGTGACAGGATAGTAAAATTATTAATAACCTTCATAAAAATCACACATCTATCTCTCTCTCTCTCTATCCATCGTTTCTCTTGCAAGCAGTCTAGTGAAAAGATACTCAGCTTTGGATATTTATTTCCCCTCATTGTTGTTCATCTGATGTCAGCCATCATTCAGAATTCAGATACTATTATATGTGAGATTCTACCTGAACGATCGACAGATACCCAGAACAGTTAAAACTCATCCCGTCATCGGCAATCGGCAATACACTATTTTTTACACTATTCCCAACGGCGACAGTGCTCAGTATCACTTTCAATCGTGGCAAGTTTGAAAATTGAAAATTTCAACAGTATTTTTGTTTTTCTGTACTGTGCTGTGATAAAAATTAAAACAAAATCCCTGATTGCTTGCCAATCTTCATTTCAAAAAAGGTACAAAATACAAATATATCTCATGTTTTTAAATAAAATGGCATTGTAATCTGCTATGTTTTCGTGTATAGTTGACGAAGAAACCGGCAATAGAAGGATGGCTACTGAAACTACTGCTATACTGCTATACTGAGTTGTGTGACTATAAAAATATTTAATTGAAGTTTTCACTGAGAACACAGACCATCGAAATAATGGTTCATCTTTCTAAACGTGAGTGTGTGGTAAAGTTACTGATCTTCCGGACTCCGGACTGCATATTATATAGCTGGGAAAAATATAAAGTAAGATGAAGGAAAGATAGTATAAAGCAATTTAGTTGGCTGTCAATTTTTTTGAGTGGAGTTAGTGGGAATTACAAAGTTGTCTCGCTTGAAAATACCCGAGGATTCAGCAAAATCTTTCTCTCATATTCTTTTGTACAACATGTAACCAAGATACGCTACAACCCAGTACACCAATAAGTACACTGCTTTGTGCTTCGCCTCATGTGCATACCAAATACCACACACATATTATGGATGTACCTACATACATACCTACCTACTTTCCGTATATACGTCAGACTCAGACTAATACTACCACTGTAGAAAGATAAGAACAAGGACTGAATGAATTCCAGCAAATATCCAGCTTCCAGCACATACAAGAGCGAAAGGACGATCGAGTATTTATTTCTGTGTGTTGGTGTGCAGTGGGGCTCATGGTCGATTTTATTTTCCAATGAGACTAATGTTTTAAGAGAAACTGGGAATTTATGGAAGAGGAAGAAGGAGAAGGAGAAAAACAAGCTTTTTGTCGAATTCTATTTTATATGTCGGGGAAAAAAATTATTGTGTATAATTTCTTTTTGTGACCCTGTCTGTAGACCGTTGACTGTAGACTGTAGGCTAGTATGTACTGTGGAGAGGCTTCTTATTGTAGGATTGAATTGAATCCAATTTCTGGGTGTATTGCATAATATTACGTATTGTTATGTATGTACGCTACCCTCTCTCTCTCTCTCTTCTTTAGCTCCTTCTCCGTTTCCTTATCATGGATATTTCTCTCGGCTGTCCAAGTCAATACATTCCTCTCACACGTTCCCCATCTCTCCAGATACACACAGAGACTCCAGTCCTACTGTACTACAGATGTTGACTAGGTAGGTATACAGATATAGGGGCAAAAATAGCGATACAGGCCATGCTTTCATCTTATACGGATTAGGACTGTACTTTTTACTTCGCACAGTCAGAATCAATCGAGCTGCATAAGTGTATACTTTACTCGTCCGCCCAGTGTGTACATAGAATGTGATGTTGGAAATTGGAACGTATCTCTGTATTTTTTTTTTGGGTTGGAAAGTGAGAGAAAAAAAAACTCGAATTCGACGATCGAATTCCATTTTCTCATAAGGATGGCTTTTCATTTCCTTTCTCCTGCAGATGTGTATAATAGGCTCAGTTTAGTATAAGTGCGATTGCCCTTTACGTATCGTCGTGTCGACGACGAAGACGTCTCTTCTTGGGCTCTCTCTCGCCGTCCCTCGTCTATGACAAGTGCCTCCATGGCATTATAGGTATACTAGTTGGGTTTGTCAAAGTAATCTTTAATGTGTGGAGATCATGGTGGTGGTGGTGGTGGTGGTGGGCTGGTGCTGGTGCTGGTAGTAGTAGTAGTGCGGTGAGTTCTTCTGATGGTCCTTTTGCCTCTCATTCTTGGCCCTGCCTCGAAGACCCAGCGTCTAGTATATGAGTGAAACGAAACTTCTGCTTTTGAAATATTTTATTGAGTTTTAGGAAGCTCAATGTCGTTTTTCTAAATGGCTATTTATGATTGTGCGGCCATGTCCATTTTATCAATTATGCTCTCTCCCATTTCCAGTTGTGCAAACAACTTTTGATGCATGCAAAGGGCAGCCCGCAATTTCCCAAGAATGGTAAATCAACCCATTTAAGCTACTTTTTTGACATTGCCAGAAGACTCTCAAGCAAATAAATACTCTCTATTTACAACTCTTTCGTCAACTCCATTAAAGTCTATTGTAACTTTTTTCTTATACTATGGTGAGATTTTCCAATAGGAGAATTGGGCAAACACACACACTCACACATACAGTCTACCAGGAAAATCCTGAGATTTTCTTCAAGGAAGGACATATAGTAAAGTAATATAACACGCCAATGAAGTTAGGGCTAGAAAAAAAAACTTATTTTTTAATCCATACATTGTCATATTCAGCTTCCAGCATACTTTGTGTACATGTAGGTACATAGGCGTGGGCTAGCCTGGCTTATGGCTGAGTATTAATTCTTTCGTAAGCTCTTCATCCGCTCTGGCTCCTGGCTTCTGGCTCTCCTCAATTACCATTACCATTAGGACATTACGAGCTTATTTTGCTACAAGGTGTAAAATATATGGGATTTTTTTAAAGGCCAAATAATAAAAAATAGTAACACTAATAATCGGATGCCGGCCCTTGTTTTGTGTGTGTCTATATGTGTGTGTTGGTCTCTGAAACAAAACATGTTTCCACGAGAGAGTTAATAGTACAATCACGTTTTTTTGTGTGTGCCTCTTGTAGATAGACTTCCGTATTTTTCCTTGTTGGTAGAAGAAAGTAAAATAGATCGTATGAGACTATCGTAATTTGTAATAATAATTCAAGGGCCGTCAGCAAGATGAATATGAGTTTTTGGTTTGGTTGGGCGTGCAGAATGATTGTCCGTGGCAGGGTGGTTGTATGGGAGTACATATAATCCGGCTAAAGGGAGTAGAATAGATGGATATGCCGCAAGGAGATGTACGAAGAAGAAGTAGAAGTAGAAAGAGAGAGAGAGAGAGAAAAAAAACTAGGTGGTGATTTGCATAATAAACCGATATTTCATAGGGGAATGATAGGCGCACATTATGACTCCTTATTAAAGCAATCGTGTTTTCTATTTTATCAACTTTCCTGAGCTTTGTTGTTCCCCAAGTTTTATGAGTCTTATTTGAGATAATGGCTAGCCATCTTCTGATATGAGATATTCAAATTCTTATTCTTTCCCATTAGTTACATTGCACATTAGGGACGGCTTGGCCTTCCTTCCTCGTGAAATTGTACGCCTGCTTCATTTTTTAACTACGAACTGCATATTAAGCAAGGAAAATTTTGCACATTTGACTTTCATGCTTCCGCTTTTTTCTTAACAGAGTTTCGCTCTCTCTCTCTCTCTCTGCGTAGATGTGACTGAATGAAAAATATGTATAGGGACTAATGCTATGCCTATAGCCACAGTGCCTGCCTGTATGGGGTTTCTGTGAGAGGGGTGTAGTAGGAGAGGAACATGTAAATTGTCTGATTTTTTTTCCAACATGGCTGCTCTAGCATTCTAGCAATCGTTTCATTTCACCAATATATAGTATTAAGCCTGAGTGGAGGTAAAGTACGTACATATGCATCGAGGGAGTGGAGACGTAACAATCCCACGATGGTAAAAATCTACCACCACCACCATCACCACCGCCACCACCACCACCGCCGTCGCACTATGGGGTAACGAACTATCCTCCGCCTATACCTATATATCTATATACCCCTCACTCACTCCCTATAGTCTATGAAGCTCCGTACATGAAATGCTTCCATTTTAATGGCTCTTACGAAGACACTTGTGCTCTTCACCAGAGAAATTCTTCATTTATATGCAAATATGCAAATTGAAATTTCTCTCCTGAGCAACCATTATGATGGCCTCCACCTGGAGATGTAATCAGCCTTGCTATTACTCGCCGACGACGATCAACAATTTTTATTAATAAGGCAGACTTTAATAAAGGAAATCTAATTTACTACAAGATGGCCTTCTTTGGAAGTCACCCTTTTGTTTTTTTTTCGTCTTCCTTCCTCCTTCCCTCCTCTTCCCTTTCCCTTCCTCCATCAAATTACGTCCACGTACAGGAAAAAAATAAAATAGTCATTGACAATCTTTTCTTATTTAAATTTGAGCTCGTGACTTCAACATAGTAGTATTAGCATAAGAAATTCTGTCCGGAGAGAGCACACCCGACGAAGACGGTGTAGACTTGTTCCGCTGGGTGCACAGGATGGAGGAACAAGCTATAAGGGTAGTGCACCTACCTACCTACATATTTAGGGAGACGATCTGAGGTAGGGACCTACTTTAAAATAACATTACAGATATGAACTCTCTGCTCACCCACAAATTGCATTCACATAATACTATGTAAATTCGCGGTTGTGATCGAAAATGAAAAAGCCAGGATTTTTTTTTTCACTTATATAATAAAATATTAAGGTAGCCAACCGGCCTAATTCTTTTATAGACTATAAAAGACTATGTAAGATGGCTATGACTTTACTTGAGTCCCCTCATCATCCCGTGACCGGGCACCCAAAGATGCGACCAAGACTAACGGGAAAGACAGACTCTCTCTCTCTCTCTCTCTCTCTCTCTCTGTGTGTATACCTATATACTTACATCCGTACAGTAGGCATGAAATGTGTGGGAAATGGAAGCCAAGGAGAGAGAAAGGCTGGCTCTGTGTACATATGTAGGAGAAGGAACTGTCGGCGAGGATGAAGTAAGTATGCTTTTAGCGTCGAGTAATGATATGTAATGATATCGTTTGAAATAAATTGTGGCATTTTCCAGCGACAAGATTGCATATAGGGAAAAAAGGCAAATAATATGGGGATCGATGTGTGAGGAGTATCTCTTCTTGTGTGTGTGTGTGTGTGCCTGAGACGTGAAAGACACTTTAAGAAAAGCCGGCAAGAAGCCCGCCCGGAGATGATGTGCATAGTCTACATACTTGCCTTCTTCCCGTCCCCGTCCCCATTATAATAGTGTCTGGGCAGGGAAGATCCGATGCTGAGACACTCTATAGCTATAGCTATAGCTATAGGCATCGTGCTGGGAAAAGTGGAGGTGCGGAGACCCAGTAAAAAGAAAGAAGGAAGAGATGAAAGAATGAAAGAGCATTTTTAGGTATAGGTAAACCTCCAACAAGAAGATTCTTCATTTTTCATTCTTTGAGAATCAAAGTTTTTTTTTCCATTTCAAAAAAAAAAAAGTTTAATTATTCATTCGATTCAACAATATGAGTTTGGGTAGTAATCATTTTTCTCGAGGAAGAAAATGGTTTGGTGTGCCTCTGCTCCGGAATGACTGAATGAATGGTGTGGCGATGGTTCTTGGTGGTGGTGGTGACGGTGGTGGTGGTGGTGCTACCGTTTGGGTTCCTTTCCTGGGTGCCCTATCCCCCACATATTGTATGCAGCGGCCAAAAACTTATGAAGGTCTATTCATTCCCCAGTATGTACGTGGAAGGAAGGAAGGAAGGAGAAAAGAAAGAAAGAGCGAGAGAAGAGAGAGAGAAAGACTTTATAAAAAAGGAAGATATTGGATGCTCCTGCTGCTGGTGAGTTTCTGGGAAAGGAAGAGAAGGAAGAAAAAAAAAGTTTTTTAGGAGAAAGTAAAGTGAAGTGAAATGAAAGAAGGGGAAGGTGGAAGGTGCTCTCCACATTTTTCCTCCTTGTTCGTTTAATTTGTTATCATCTCATGTCGCTTTTGGTTGCGGATGATAGGGAAAGGGAAGCTTTTACCATGGGAAAAAGTGATCACTCGCAATAACTTCAAATTATTGTCCAAGTGGATCCTCCTTCTCCGATGAAGTCTTGTATGGTTTTCCTGGGACTTGTAGGACAAAGACAGAGCAACTAGCAACTTCCAACGGCCTATACCTCTCCTCTCTCCTATATATACAACCTCCCGCTCTAGACACCTATATACTCCCACAGTCTCACTTCGCCTATAGCCCTCCTCGTCGGTCCATGTGGAGTCCCCCATTATACGGCATACATTAAAGATTTTGATAGTACACACATTTTAGCACTTGTACGTCGAGTGAGGAGGGAAGGATGCTCTGGGCTGGTGGTGGTGCTTCGGCTTCTGGGTTCTTTCGGGATGCAATGAAATGCAATTCCATGTAGACGACCCATTCCATGAGAGAGAGAGAGAGAGAGAGAGAAACCCTCAATTGGAAGGAAAGCAACCAAACCGGGCATCGCCATCATCATCAAGGAAAGACGAGGTTGAAACTAATGAAAGCGGGCGCCTGCCGTCTCGTCTGCGCAATGAACAGATCTAATCTCATTAGAACAAAAAGGGTCCCGTTCTTTTCCTTGCCTTCCATCCTTTCCGCCAACCAAACTGGGAAAGCTCACAACGACGATGGCAATGATATCGACTTCCACCATCTGAGTCTCTTTTCTCTCACACACACACACACTCACTCTCTCTCTCTCTCTCTCTCTCTTGCTAAAATTAAATGCCTTTTGTAATGTACCTCGCCTTGTTCGTGTCACAACTGAACTGAGATGCCATTTCAACCGAGTTTTTTCTTTGTCAAACTTATACTTATTTATGTACATCAACATGGAGTTCAAGTCGGGTGAGTTTCAGGAGGCTAGGCTCGGCAATGGCAAAGGCAACAGCAAAGGCAAAGGCAAAGGCTACTCATACACGGTACAGAGAGCTCCTCCGCTGCTGCTACTGGAATCGGGAATGCGACACATCCATTCCCAAAACCCATGCCAGCGTCTACCTATAATATATAAATACAAGTTAAACCAGTCATCATCATACTAAACTCGTCTCTACATCTTCCCAGCACCAGGACTGATAGTAAAGGAGAAGTTCGTCACGTCTCCCACTACAGTCTCTCTCTCTCTCACACACACACACACACACACACAGATGTACAGATCTACACTACACTGCTAGAGAGAAAGAGAGAGAGTACTAGAAGTCGACTTGAGTCGGTCGGGAACAAACTAGATTCTATATGTGACCCCTTCCTACCCGTTCTCACATCAAAAAGAAAGAAAACGAAACAATTGAAAGTTGAACTAAGCTACTTCATGCTTACGTTCTCAGCTCAGCCTCTGATAACATGACATTTGTTTAGACTGACGCTCTTCTACACGACACCAGATATGTTTCCCTTCTACAGGCACACTCCCTGTCTCTGTATCTGTATAGTCCTTATCCTTTTTTCCTTTGCTCTCTCTCTCTTTCTCTCTTTCTTTCTCTCTCTCTCTCTCTCTCTCTCTCTCCCCACAGTAGTATCTGAATTTTTTCTTTTTTTGGGAAAGCTACATTTTACTAGAGCGGGCCATCCGAGGGCATACCTATACGCTAAGCGAGCCATAATACATAGTAATTCATGTATTTTCTCCAAGTCAGAAGGTCCCTATGTACGTGGACGGGTAAAAAAACTCTTCTCGTGTCACTACACAACTTTCCCGTCCCTGTTTTTATCTCTTTTCTCATTCTTCACTTTCGTCCTTTTGAATTGGGCCGTTTAACTCTTCTTGTCTGCCTTTCATGTTAAATATGTGAACCATTCCATCCTCTCCGTGTTAAAATTATTTTTTTCCCTTGTTCTCTTTCGCTGTGTCTCTCTCGTTCGCTCTCTCTCCTTCTTTCTCTCACTGGTAATCAGTTCATCTTGTCTTAACTGAGAATGTGACAAAGAGATGCTGTACAAAAAAGATTTTATATCTTTGCTACGTTCTCCATGTCAAAGGACGTCATTCCGCCTCTCCTCCTATTCTTCTCAGAGTATCTAACTCACCGTCTCTGACACTGTAATTAATGAATAAAAAGCATCCCTGGATGTTTGCTCTCTTTTAATTAAGGAAACAAATCAACAATATTCTTAGGAATTATACCTTCTTTCACCTACTACTGATTACTGGTGCAGATTGGCCCAAATTCCAAGGCGCCCAAACTCTCACGTCACGTACAAATTAATATAACAGCCTCCCCTCTCGCCGTAGTTCTGTACAACAAAATAAATTTATTTTAATTATGTAATTACACTAGTTTGTATGTGGTAATCGTAAAAGCTATTAAAAACGTAGCAATTACTGGAGTTTGAATAAAATTAATGAATAATAATAGCAACAACGGAAACACAAAGTAGCCATGTACATACTTATACCATTGGTTTTGGGAATTACAATGAATAAGAGGAACTAAAAAGCATGTGCGGTCATAAATCCTACAAACCACTGTAAATAAATACGTTAATACTCCACCAGGAACAAAAAGCACACACACACACACAAAACAAACAACATAATGTCCACGTTCCTCATTCACACCATCACTATTTGTGTCGGAGACAGTGAAACCCTTGTTTATTTTAGAATTACTACTCACAGAGCTGGAGAAAGGAAGTAGGATTAATTTACTTGGCTAAATTGAAGGTACGGTAGCTCTCTGTCGGTCCTACAAGAGACAGAAGTCATCCTCAGAATACGTAATGAGACCAAATCTCCAGTCAATTAACCTCCACTGAGTGTACTGCCATCTGTAATTATAACAGAGAGAATTGTAATCATCAGATAATAAACTATCCAGATTTAAGCGGAATATTGTTCAGGCATTTACTATACAAAGCTGTTTGTGCTGAAGGCCTACTATGTAATACTATAATACCAATGCTAATGCTACAAGTATTTTAGACGAGTGAGTGGCTGCCCCTGGAATAATATAATGAAGGGTATGGGGATGGGAATTTTTTTTTACCTTAATAAATAAATATGAAAGGATTTGTTATATAAGAGTATATACCTACATATATACTGTATATATGTATGTGTGTGCTGCTTCAAAGGCAGGGGTGCTCTGATTGTGTTCGTCACCTAACCGCAGGGCTGCGTGACTGGAATACCATTAATATAATATTTCAGGAGAAGAACATACAGCTCCGTTCTGCCGTGTTCAATGTTTAATTTTATTGGTAGAGGTCATTCCTAGGATGATTGCTAGCACCCTACCAACTGCCAACTAAAAGCTTGATGGACTTACTTGTTAACCTTTTCGAAACGGTAGCATAAAATATCTAGTTTTAAATGTTTTGGAAAATGTTGATTACTAGTCTTAGTTTTGACCTTTTTGAAAGTGCCAGTTTCTAGTTTTGATTGTTTTTGAAAGTGTCCATTTCTAGTTTTGATCTTTTTGAAAGTGTCGATTTCTAGTTTCATATTTTTGAAAGTGTTAATTGCTGGTTTTTGGCCTTTTTGAAAGTGTCGATTTCTAGCTTTGACCTTTTTGGAAGTGTTAATTTCTGGTTTTTGGCCTTTTTGAAAGTGTCAATTGCTAGTTTTGATCTTTTTGAAAGTGTTAATTGCTGGTTTTTGGCCTTTTTGAAATAGTCGATTTCTAGTTTTGAACTTTTTGACTAAGTTAACTTGCATAACAAACACTTTTGTACAGTATTCTTTCAATGATTTCCCAATTCCGAATAGGTTAAACACTACTCTATCTCTATTTATTAAAATTAATGAAATATAATTATAATTGAATAAACAGCAATGCAACTATTGTTTCCAATTGGTTTGAAAGATTCTCTCACACCACACTTACATAAGTACCTCCACAAAATGCTGTAGAAACTTACACTTTCCCCATATTTACCGTAAATTCATAAAATAATGACATGTAATTCATAAATTCATAAAGGAAATAATAATGACTGACGATGAGAAAAAATAAACAAGGGAAAATAATGGAGACGGCTAAAGAGCTAAAAAGACAGTCTTAATCAGTCCCTTTGGAATAATTCAAGTCCAAGTTGAATTATAATTCAAGAGAACTACAGCTCCAGCGTGCTTCTAATTTCTCTCATCTAATCTTTCCCTTTCGTGATTTCAAGCTTTAAGTATTGATTTAATGAGGCGAATAAGCCGTTGTTGTTAAAAGAAGCATTATAATTGAAAGGAGTTTTTCTCTCTCTCTCTCGGCTTTCCTGTATTATATTAGTCAAACCTATGTATACACTGTACAGATACACACTGTACTGCAGTCTATTATTGTAAATTTAATCCAAGTGCATAGCACTTTTATTCTGTTCTGTAGTATAGACAGGGATAGTATTAGGACAGGAGGCATGCATAGTATAGGTATGTATATACTTGGGCTGTGATGGATAACAGAGTAGTGGCCTATACTGTTGGAGTGTGGATGGTGGAATTGGATGGCTGTAGACTGTAGATGTAGCTGTGAAACTTTTTGTGGTAATAAAGGTTTCTCTTGAGTTAATGTAAGTTGTCTTTGCTCAGGGATCCATAAAATGAGAAGTGAGTTGGGATGGAGGTGATTTAATCCAGATGAGGAGAGTCACTCATGAAATTAATAATCCACACGGTGTGGAATCCTGACTGGGTGGTGCAAGACGAGGAATCCATTGAATGCATTATTAATAATGCATCAATATATTAGGCGTGACGCGTGATGAGCAACAAAGTATAACTAACAAGGCATGGTTTTTGCATTTGTGGCTTAATTCTCATCTCCACCCTTTCCCGACTCAACTAATCTGTATGTACCTTCATCCCGTGGAGTGCAGTGCAGTGCAGTGACGAGTCCCGGCCCCGTCTTACTTTAACATTTTTAGTCTCAAGTTTTTAAAAGTCCCTTAAAGCTTAATACTATGTATGTATTTTCCTATCCACTATCCACATCTTTCTGCCACTAGGCTATATAGCTATAGCTATGCCTATACCTACACCTATACCCACGTCACGTTGGTTTGGCTTTGTTCATCTCTTTTAGTTTCTAAAACCCATCTTGTGTTTAAAGTATTTACACTCTCGTTCGTTCTGAATCTGATTCTGAATCTGTATCCAGCTTTGACTTGACTTTGACTGCCTAATCACTATCCGTAGACTATACTCTATTCTATACTTACTATACTATATGTATACTGCTTTTAATACGCTCCTTCGTCCTCTCTAATTTACCCACTAATAATATTCAAGGCTTTGAGCATTACTTAATAAAAGTGACAAACTTGCTTGTGTGTCCCATCCTCCCATCATCATCATCACCATCATCAGTAGCAGCAGCATCTATGCCGGCTTCCGAGAGCCGTCATCCTTTAAATACTGTCAGGATGATTATAATAATTAGGATTTAAAATTAATACACTTGAGACTTTTTTTGATATGCATAATAAACTAACTAGTAAAATTATTTCGTATAGGTACTTACTATAGTGATGTGCATACTGCTGTCTTTTGGCAGATTGGAAGCCTGTGGGAGAGCTGTGAGAGTGTGTGTGGCTTGTAATTATTCATGAAAAAAAATAGGACTAAAATGATATCATTTAAAATGTAATGCGGAAATCAGAAGTAACATTTTGAGTGATGAGTGTCATAGAGGATTCGGAAATGTGTGTGTGTTTGTGTGTGGTGAGAAGTGAGTGATAATTTATATGGCATTAGATGAAAGGCTTTTAAATGGCGGCGGTCCGTTTATAATTGAATTCGTAAATGATTTAAATATTTTTATTGCCGTTAAACATTATTATGTGTGATTCTATGATGCGCAGGATGGTGGATGACTAAGGATTGACTGTAGTCATTCGTTGAAGGAATGACTGGCCAAATAATATTAGTATAGGGATAGCACACACGGATATCTTTCCTTTGAGTGCATACTAATAAGGACTAGTTGACTAGTACTACTAATTGGTGTAGATTGTTGGAAACAATGCATATGAGGACGGAGAGACAGGGGAGCTTCTGACAGCAGGGCGCAGGGAGCATTGATGAGAGCACAGAACGTCAATTTGCATTAGGGATCTTTTAGTTCCTCTCTCTCTCTCTCTCTCTCTCTCTAATCTGCCAAGATTAAATGTGCTGTCGGTGTAAAACAGTTTGTCAATATCCATAAAGTACAGTCACTCTCACATGTCACATGGTCATAGTTCTAAGGATGAGCATTAAAATTATAGTCTGGTCTGTAATGGCAGCTTGCTGGGCCCACATTTCATTATATACAAAAGCATATGCAAAAAAACACGTAAGTACTACCGAAGGAAAAAAGTATAGAAAACGCATTAGAGGACTGCTGGCTGACTGGCTGACTCAGACATGAGAGTCAAAAATACATAGCTAGGCATGTAGCTAAAAGAAATTTTCAAATTTTGACTATAGTTATGTACATACATAAGTAGTATAGTGCAGTGTACCTATGTACTGCCGTACACTAATAGCTTTAAGTTAAAGGATCATAATAATATTTGCTACACTTTTTTTGTTTGTTTGTACATCACTTCACTGATGACTATAACGAACCCCCTTCAAAGTGATCAAGCTTTCAAAAACCCTTTTACAATAAAAGATGATTCCTTCCCAAACTTTGGTGAAACCATTGAAAAAATGTGAACTACTTTATCCCAGGTTTTTACTTTACAAGTCAGACAGACACTCATCGACTCATCAGCAGAGATGAGATGAGACTCACGAGTCAGAGCTCTCTATAGCATAGCACAGCAGCCATCACTTTATTTTATATGTAGGGACCTATATTGTACTGTCTGCTGTCTACTTATCCCTATATGTAGATACTTACACTTTAGCTTTGCCCATTGAGTCATGAAAATTGAAAACAAAACTATGAAAGCTTCATAGTTCCATCGATACCTTTTACTAATAAAAAAAATTATGCATACAATATAATATGTACCTACCTACCGATCTATACGTATGTACCTAGGTACCTATATTTGATGGGGAAGTTGGGAGTTGGTTGTTGGTTGGGTAGTGTTTTAAAATTTTTATGCCAACAAGGGAAACCTTTTTCCACTCTCTCATATTTCCTTTCTAATTTGTTGTAATTCTAAAGTTTATCTCCGAAAGTATCATATTTAGCGTGGTTGGTAGCTAGCAAGCACATTTTTTATCCTCCAACTTCAACTTCAGCTTCAAGAACCCTTAGTTTATGTTTTTAATATTTCTATACATTTTCATTATGAAAGATTGAAACTCTACGCAAAACGTAAAAAGCAATCAAGGCCCGACGGGGAATTTAAAAAAAACTGGCAATAAGTGGGTGCTTATACATAGCCAACATTTACATATGTATAGTATGTGCTGCAATTAAAATTTAGATGGGTGCTCGAATTCGCATTCGAATTCGAATTGGATTGTTATTAATAATTGATGATCTAACTAAAGATTTTTATTTTGAAAGAAAATTACGGTGCCCTAAATGTGCGTAGGTAGGTTCGTAATTCAATATTGTAATGTAAAACGGGTAGTTTTGGAATTAATTGAAAAGAAAATTGAAATATAAATGTATTAGTTTCATTGGGAGATCATCTCGATCTGTAGATCTACGGGATGGATACATAGGTATCCGTTTCTACCATTAGAGCTTGAAAGCAATGATGAAGAGAGTGGCTAGCGTTAGCATCACCGTTTCCAGCGACTTCTCCATTCTAATTCCCATGAGGATGGGCAGATGGGACTAGTTTGTCTACCTCATCACTCGTTCCTCCTGACTGTGCAGCCCAAGAAAGAAGCGAGTCCAAGTGTACATCTCATCTCTACATATAATCCGTATCTCTCTTCCTTCTTCTCTCTCAAAGAGCTTCCCATCCACCTGAGCAATTTCCACTACTGATCATTTATATTGTTTTAGATTAGATCTGGGAAAGACACTTTTCCCCATTCAAAATCCAACCACTTTTTTTTCCACAAAAATTAAATTACCTAGCATTAATAATAAATTCATGAAGGTAGTTTCCTTTCCAATATATAAGTCTTTCCTATCTAAATCTGACATGGATTTTTAAAATTTTTGAGTCGTAGCTTTTATTAGTACTTAATAAAAAGGTAAACCGATTTCCTACAATTTAAATGTATGAACACAATTTTATTATAAAAGTATGCCTTACCCTTTCCTTGTAATTTTGTTAGCTATGTACCTACATATGCTTGCATTTTGCATTGACAATTACTTACATGGTAGGAAATAGCAAAAATGAACTATTAAAACCGAAGCCTAAAAATGTTTTAAATCCATTAGGAACTCATTGGAAACCCATTATACTGCCTGCCAGGTGTGTTCATAATGTGTTTCAAATGTTTTTGAATCGTTTTTAGCAAAAAGTTCATAAGGCACACAAGCTTTCTAGTTAGTAGTTAGTTGCTGTATGATTATGCACGTGGCGTTTAGTATAATATGCAAACTACGTGTGTCTTATGAAATATGAAATAATATTTGAAAAGAAGACGGCGGATAATCTCAAGTTTCAACACTTTTGAAGAAGTATCAATGTTTGTCAAGAAAGTCATTAAAAATAAAAGCCCAAGGTTTCAAGAGTCATTGAGGCTCTGCCTAGATGTAGGTAGGTGCCTACTTTCCCATGGATTTCCAAGACGGGGATGGACAGAAATTTTAATTAGTTTGACTAGCTTTCGTCTCATAGGGTCTGAGTGTAAGCCTGGTGCTGGTGGTGGTGCTGTGAAGAAGCTTATATAGTGTGCTGCTTATATAGCAAAGCTTTGACTTGACTGAAGGAGCTTGCTATTGAGGAAACATGTCGCTTTATCTTATTTCTTTTCACACAGAAAACACTATGTAGGGTCCTATACTACGCACTCATCGGTCATTGAGAGAGCCAGGGAGAGAGCCAGAGAGAGAGAGAGAGAGAGACGGGGGAATTGGAGAAGTTTCCAACGTAAATATGCCACGTATAGTGGAGGAAGACGTCGGAGACAGAGAAACTCTCCGTTATTACTTTATTACATTCCTCATGGCTAATTCAAGCGTAGCTGTATCTGTACATAGAATGAAGGAGAGAGTCAAATTGAAAGGTTGAGAGCTCAGATTTTGTCCTTTACGCCATCCAACCACCCATTCAACATTCAGCCGCCTTCCATCCATCCATCCATCCTTCTCGAGAACCAGAACCAGCATCCGCATTTGCCTTTGAAATGAGTGGATTCAAGTAAACTAGCCCAAAGTTCGAATTAAATCTATGAAATTCTCAGTGGTAGGTTTTAATTACATGGGATTTCCGAGTCCGTACACACGTATAGAGTGGTCTCAATCTCTCCCCACGCTAGTGGTCTAGAGTCTGGATCTGGAAGTCTGTGTAACTCAAGAGTTTGGACTGAGAATGGGACGGGCGGACGGACGGACGGACAAAGTGAGTGAAGGGA
Organism: Dicyrtoma fusca; assembly: GCA_034695205.1. Taxonomy (NCBI): domain Eukaryota; kingdom Metazoa; phylum Arthropoda; class Collembola; order Symphypleona; family Dicyrtomidae; genus Dicyrtoma; species Dicyrtoma fusca. The sequence continues at coordinate 27,960 of JAQFZC010000419.1, forward strand.
AGAGGAAAAGGAAAGCTACATAAGACCCTCAACCTCAACAAGTATATACACGCTCACTCCTCCAATAAACAGACAATAGGAGTGCGGCCCTGGCCAATGCAATCCCATGCAGAAAAGCCTCAGAGTAAAAGTTGCGGAAATCCTTTTGAGACACTGCTCAAGCGGCTCTTGATTTCTCATTTAGATTTCCCAGTTTTAATTTCATACGAGAGAGGGATAGGCGAGGGAAGGCAGCAGTGTTCTACAAATTCTACATGCAGATGCATACACAGCCTTATTTCTCATCCTTGGAGAGACAGTGCCAGTACAATGTTGTATAGGTACACTTTCGTACTCTCGGGTGGTCACAATTTCACATGGTATTTACTGCACATAACTTGAATGTCAGTGAGAGCGAGAGGATGAGGATGGATGTAGGTACTTTGGTAGCCTTGTCTTTGTAGCCACTATGTACTACATCTTCGGACCCGCTTTTTCCCGGAATTTGAAAAGCTTGGGAAGGAAGGTACACATTGCCATTGCATTGCATTGGAGCAGGAGTGTGTCTCTGTGTGTCCGTACACGTTCCTTGGGAAGATTTAACAAAATTTTTACTCGTCAGCAGTGGCAGATTTAATGCAATTCGGAAAAAAACAGTGACAGCTAAAATTACAAATTCTTGAATAGAATCTTGTGAGTTTCAAAGAATTCGAATCCAAGACCCAGTCCCAACGATAAACTCAAGCCCACTCCTTTTCAGCTTTCCAAGATGTCGACGAGAGCTGGTTGTTTCATCCTTTTGGTTTGCTGTTTCACATATATACCTATGTATATATACCTACCCACATTTATATTACCATGCTTATAACTATAGGTAGTAAGTATACTGATTTCACTTGTCGCAATTCCACTACAACTTGTACTCAATTATTGTATTCCTTCCTGGCGTCTGACATATCAAAGAAGAACAATTCATAAGGAGCTGGATGTAATCCTGTAAGTTTGTGAAGGTACAATACACATCCAGATCATTATACACCCCTGACATTCCCTTTCCCTTAGGCTTTCATTCTGAGCCAAGAACAAGATCTTCTTTTGATAAGGATTGATTTCTCAAAGTAATTATTTGCATGAAAGAGGCCCAAAATCTGATCCCAATGGAGATGGTCGTCGTTGTCTCTATCTCTCTCTCTCTCTTTCCTTCCAAGATTTCCCTGGATTTCGTGTGTCTACTGGCAATCCTCTTGTACCTACTCAAGGAGTTTACAGCAATGTTTGAATGCATATTATATACAAGTAAGGAGCCCCTTAGAAGGACTATTTTTTGGATTATCGGGGAGTTAAAAGCGGGAAGGAGTGTGCCGTATCTGTTGTCTGTCTATACCTATAGGTATATGTACTCTATGTCCGGAGTTTCTTTAGTTTTCTGAGAAAGAAAATTATTTGAAAGTAGGGAAGGGAGTGCGATAAAGGATTGAAGTGAAGATAGTCAGATCAAATCTATTGTAAATGGATGCTACTACAGAATGGAGCACATGCCAGCTTGAATGCAGATCAGTGAGACTAATTAAACTTTATTCTTTCTCTCCCCCCAGCTCAAGATGCTAAAGAAACATTTATATTACGTATATATTCTGTGTAGGTAGCTCTCCCTCTCAACCACTGTCATTTCCCTCTACTATATGGCATCTGCCTCTCTGCCCCATGTAGATACATACATAAGTATTTCAGTTCATTTTGTTTCGTCGAGGAAACTGCCTAGAAATCAAACTACCTACTAATTTGTATGCATGAGGTCAACTTGTCAAGTCATTAGACACAATGTTAAATCTACATGGAAGTTAATTAAGAACAAGCATAGGACTTGCCATCATGTACATTTTTCGAGATGGGAAATTTAAATCAGTTACGTGAATCTCGAGGAAAAAAGCAGAGTGCCCTCATTCAGCTTGTCTCTGGTGCTATAGAGCATAGGGGCATGGAATTAAACATATATCACAGACTGGCAACTTTAACTGAGAGGCATTTGCTCTTGTAAATTGAAATACACCTTCAAGACCAAAATTTACGCTCAAGCTGGAGCAGTATGGATTGTATACGTACTAGTTAGCTGATTTCTAAATACGGATCTGCTCTTGCTCTAGGGCCAAGTTATGTGGATGCTAAGATATGTGCTTACATGTATTTCTCTCTACCTAGGATTTCTATCCACCTTTCCTTCGGAGCCATTAGTACTGTACTCTTACTGTTAGGCATAGTACATAGCAAACTGATAAAATCCGACATGGAACTAATTTCAAGGACTGCTGTCACAGTTGAAATCGGAAACATATTTAATTATGCATGCCTACACCGTTACTGTACATACTTCCTCTCCTTGTGTTTTGTATTTTGTGCTATATTATTACTAGGCAATTAAAATTGGTCCAAGTTGTTCGTTCAGTTGTTCAGTGCATCCACTTCCATTCTAATAAATAATCAAAAATTTATTTACAGCTCCTAATTATAAGCTCTCTGGTCTAATTCATGTAGCATTCTGCTATTTGACTCAACTTTGCATTTGCCTAATTATGTTCCAGTGAATTTTTTGGATGGGGCCGATGCCAAATTGGGATAATGAATAAATTATTAGATATTGTGTCGCGGTATTTATGTAGCTAGTACTAAATTAATCGTAGGACTATGAAAGCATTTAAAGGGGTAACGTGATACCTGAGCCCCGCGAGACTGACTGACTGACTAGTCTGCATAGTCTGTTTCCATTTGGAAAGTAATTAAAATTGTGGATTGTGTGAAGGGTTCGTTTCAAGACAAAAACTATGTTTAGCTACGCAGATAACTTGGCAGTAAATACCTAGGCAGGTATGTAGGTAGGTACATGTGAATATGAGTCTAATCCAGACAGAGATAATAGCTACAGTTGCCTATGATTATGCATGTGCTGGAGCTCCGTAAAGTAAATTGTAACGTGCGAGGGAAACCGATTTGCCTCGGTCCTCTTGTCCCAGTCGACACATTTTTCCATCTCCATCTTGCATTGTTCCATTCCTTTGAATTCTATGGACGTAGTACACTACGCATTATTTTTTAACCTGTTTTTTGTGTTGTTGTTGCTGTTTAAATGAGTTGAGAGCTGGAAGGAAAGTTACTCTCAAATTAGGCTTATCCCTATACATAGAAGAGAGACACCGAGTCAAATTCCTATACATACATATAACCCAACTACGCCTCCCATAAACAAAGGGAAAGGGAAACAACAGAGAGACAGACTACCGTGTCCCCTACCTTTGTGAGGATGGCTTTTCTAATTAGAAAAATTTGCAAGCATGTCCAAACATTGAATGGCGGGATGACGTGATCATTGAATAGAATCATTTTATTTGATGACGGCAATATAAGTTCCTGAAACAAATGAATACAGATTCTCAAGTTTCAGTAAAACTATCAGGATTTTCACGGTCCCACAAGAGCTTCACTCCTGCGACAGCAGCCGAGGCTCTATGGCTGTAGCAGCCAGTGTATGTATAGATACAGCTATAGTGAAGCTAGCAGAAGCCCCGTTTCAATCGTTAGCATTTTCATGCTCATCCCATCCCGTTGCCATAGCATAGGAGAGCTTGCGAGGGAGAGATGCGGATGGAAGAAGAGAGAGAGGAAAATCCGTAAATGGAATCAGAAGCACTGCACTGGCTCCGACTCTCACTCCCGCTTGATGATGTTCGAGAAAGTTAATGTGAGAATACAAATGTAGAGTGTGGAAGATAAATCCTTTACGTGTACAAAATACCCCACATTTGTATGTCGGGTATTTAGTGTGAAGGAGTCAAATAAAGATTTTGGATTCAGAGTGAGAGAGAGAGAGAGAGTGAGAGAGAGGCAGGCAAAAGACTAATTAGATTTTATAGTAGAATTGTGTCTATTTCCTGAATTTCACTTCCTGGTTTTAATGAAAGACTCGTCGTAATCAACTTTGTTTCACACTTGGAATAATGACTGTAATATTGTGCAGAAATATATCCTGATTCATGACATTAATTATCATCGGGCAACGGAGTAGAAAGAAAATAATTGCACCAAAAACTGAAATGAGCTAACTTTCCGCACACTTCGGCTGGTCTTTCTCTATATATTTATATTACCTATCAGAACCCCACTACTAGGTACTATTATTATGCCATTCCCTCTATCATTACCCCAGTCCCTATGTACACACTACAGATATACCTATGTACAATGGACTCCATTCATATGCTTATTAAATAGGCACATCTCCACTGGTGCACCCACCAGTCTGACGAGGGAGCATATACCAGTACCAGTACCAGAATCTAGAAACCAGAACCTGAGGCATATATATAGACACACAATACAGAGATACCATAACCATAACCAGAACCAGGGTGTTGAAAAGTCAAAACAAGAAACATAGTTCAATCATAGAATAATCACAATCAGAATAAACCTTTCTACCCGGCACCCTTCATTAGTACAGTGACGTCGAGCTCCGGCCCTCTACTACCTTTACGGTAATAATAGGACCTAGTAGGTGCATAGGTATATCATCTCGCTCTCCAAGTCTCCATATTCGGCAGTCGACAGTCGGAGCTTTTGCTTTCCAAACGATATATTAGTGGAAAGTACCTGTCTGTATACCTATGCCATGTAGTTCTACAGTCATATGACCCGCAATAGGGGCCTTTCAAGTATGACCTCATGGGTCAATTTGGGCCTGGAAAGCGACTCAGGATTTGAAAATCCTTATTTTGAAAAGGAGGTAAAGGATACATTTAAATTTTCAAAGGGACAAAAAGTGATTTTAACGCTTTCAAAAAGAGCAAAACATAGTATTTACACTTTTCAAAAGTACCGTTTAAATGACTTCGTAGAAACGATCATTTTGAAATGCGAAAATACCATTTTTTGCACATTTTGAAAATGAGGTAAACGATACGCTTAATTTCTCAAAAGGACAAACAACGATTTTGACGCTTTCAAAAAGAGCAAAACAATGTATTTACACATTTCAAAAATACTGTTTATACGATTTTTTAGAAACGACCTTTTGGAAATGGCAAAATACCATTTTTTTGTACTGTCAAAAATTTTGCCTGGAAAACCTGTTTTGTATTTTTTGAAAAGGCTAATATTATCTTTTTTACATTTTTCTAAACACAACTTTCATTTTTACCCTTTTTCAAAATTATTTTCAATTACCCATGTAGGTATTTAGTATGCCGTCATATTTGCAAGGCTCCCCACCAAAGGAAGCCCCGAGTACACCATGTATGTACGGCCCTCTATATGTTCACAATTTGGTGGAAAGCTCGTTAATGCTCCCTGTCTCATCTCTCTGAGTCCCTGCCTGGATTGCATGCAAATTACTTGAGCACGATTAACAAACTATGTATCACTATGGGCTCTCTGCTCTCTTGGTGTGGGACTCCTCTCATCAGAGTCATCAGAAGGCGGTTGAATGAATAACCAAAGTCAAGGAATTAAATGAAATGTTTCACACCCAAAGCCAAAGTCAAGCACCCAGACTCCAACTCCAAACTCAATACTGATGCTCTTGTGGGCTGAAAGGAGTCACTTCAGATTATAAATGGAAATTAAAACACGAACCAATCTGTAGCCAACCCAAAGGTATGGAGAGGGAAATAAGTACAGCAAGTTAGTAAATCTTTATGAAGGAAACATGAGATTTTAGTACACTGTAAAGGAAAACGTTACATAAATGTGTATGTACATACCTACCCACATACTATACCTAGGTACTATCTACATATGCACGAATGTGGATTTTTAAGGCTATGGATATACCTATAGGCTATAGGCCTCGGCAACCTAGGATATTTTGTTGTATCATTTATTTTGATGAAAATTCAAAGAATTATCTCACTTTGTTTTAATTTTGACGAATGCCGTATGTTTTAGTTAGATGAAGAAAAGGAGCACCTATCTACCTCCATTGAATGACGGCTCTAAATTTATGTTCTGATTCTGATGTTATTCATCCCTGAATAATAATCTATATGAAGGTAATATGAAGAAATTGATAATATCGCTCTTCATGTTTAAATTACTTCACACACACACAGTTCAATCACAATCACAAGGGAAGTTTAAATATATTCCATTTAGTCAAACATTCATTTGATTTTGACGTTTATTTTTATTCGAACGGAATTAAATACCTTCAGAGCTCAAAAATTAGTGCTCCCATCTTAAATCTTTCATTTACATCTCTAATATATTTCTATATTGCTACGATTAGGCTACAATTTACAGTTTCAAGGGTCACCGTTTAATAGTAGATGTGTATCTCTGATACTGATGACACCGCTACTACCAAACTACCACACACACACTACTTTAAATTGAATCAAAAGTAAATTCTCTGAATATGGAAACAAAAAAATATATAAATATATTTCCCCACAGGAAATGTCAGCATCAACATCAGAATAATTATTTCAACACTAACAATAAGTAACAACGCCAATGGCAAAGGCTTCAACGGCAGCAATTGAGTGTAATCACTTTTTGTGTTGCCGCCCCTTCACAAGAATCAGCAGTACCCCGCGAATTACAATAATTTACAATAATATTTTAATTTGAGCCGGCATTAAAAGTTTTAAAAGTGAACAACTTCTAAAAGTCTAAAAGTACGTAATAACAACGAAACTGCACTGACGTATCGGTTGCACGTTAAGTGTATAGAAACAGAATACAACAATGCAATAATGGGAGATTCAGATGATTACTTTTGTGTCATGATTCCGTTCTTATTGTGATCAAGTCGAATTAAATTGAAATGGAGTGTGTACTGTCGGTACATCTTTATAGCTACTGAGTTTCTCGTTGTTTGTGTAATTTTGTGTGTATCTGTGACTGAATTACTTTAGAGTACAAGTAGAGTCAATATTTTTAAGGAAATATTTGTTTTTCCTTTTAAAATTGAAATACTGTCAACTGTAACGTAAGCTTACTTGGATAATTTGAGGACTTTTTAAACGAGGAAGGAGGAGGAGAATTGGACTTTTACTCTTTACGCCTGTAGCTCACGCTTTCGCGTTGACTTTGACGTTTGAGGGAATGGAAATGTGTTGGGCGGAGGACGACGGACTCATTCTGAGGTACACAAGGGAGGTACTCAGGAAAATAAAAGAAATGGAGACAGAAAAAAAAAATTGAAAATCGATTGTTAGAAAATCAATTTAACTCCCTTCTGTACCTTCCCAAGAGTCATTTAAATAGTGGCCAAACTAAAAATTGTTTACACAGGTAAGTAAATCATGGGTGGAAGAGAATAAATTGTACATCTACCTTTTCCAGGGAGTTTACCTGATGAAAAATAAACTTTTTTTCTTTTTTTTCTTCTTCTTCTTCTTCTTCCTCTTATTTCCCTAAAAGAGTCTCCAAATGGAAAAGTAAAGAAGATTTGATTTGAATTTTGCCTAGTCAACGTTAGCGCTGGCTGTGTAGTGTCAGCCAGCATTGACAGACGAAAGCAACAGTGAGAAGGAAACTAGGGCCTCTCATCTTGAGATTCCTACAGAACACCCATACTAAGTAATACAGACATTGTAGCCTAAAATGATGGAGCTTTTAGAAATTTAGGGAAACTTCCCCCCGGTGAAGAAGGAGCTTGGGAAATCCTTGGACATCTTTCTGTAAAAGCAACTCTCTGGGATCATCTAGAATAGAAAAAAGGCGGCAAAAAAATAAAATTTTAGACTTTTTCCTAATATGTAAACTTTATATAAATTTTATCAGTCAGTAAGATTAAGGATTAAACTACCCTGTATTTTGACACCTCTTTTAGAATGTTACACTTGTTACTTGTTACTGAATAACGTTTTTATTTTACCATTTACGTAGGTTCACATGCCAGCATACGTAAATTTCTTGTGCAAAGTACTTCAGGTAACGCAATGCAGAATTAACCTATTCTGAACTGGGGAACCATGGAACGTTGGAAAGAATGCTTTACAAAAGTGTTTAGTTCTATAAATTAATTTTTTCAAAACGGTCAAAACTAGTAAATAACACTTTTTCAAAACGGCCAAAAACCTAATAAATAACACTTTTTCAAAACGAAGTATACTAAGTTTCGAAAAGGTTAAATCGGAAATACTGGCTTTCATTTTTAGTTTATTCATTGTACATGTCAGATGTACATAGAAAATAAATTTAATTTTTGTTTTAATTTATGATTGATAATGTTTATTTAAAATGTTTCGTATTTTATAAGAATTTTCAACGATATTTTCTTTCAGGTCCAGCTAAAACTAGGAGAGCGTGGGCGGTGAGTGTCTCTGGATGGCCGGGTAGCTTTTGACCGATAATTCGGGGCGGATGGACGGACGGTGTAGGCAGATTGTAAGTCTGTCGTGAGAGTGGGGACAGATAAGGAAGGGAATGGATGCATATTTGTGAATTGCATTCCATGTGAATAACCACGAGGAAAAAAGGAAGACGACCCGAGGATGCCATGGAATGGTGGAGAGTGCTTGCTTACGTCCTTACGTTAGTTACTTACCTCCACTCTCCCTTGGATGGTTGACTGTCTGTCTGTCTGTCTCTGTATGCGAATGTTGGGGACTGGGACGACTTGTCTGACTGACTACCTCTGAGTTTGAAATGGAAAGAAGAACGATGAAAATGGAAATGTGTAATAGACGAGTGAGAAATTCGAACAAATTCATTCAATCTCTTTTATACTGGCCATTGAAAGCCTCAGCTCGACCATTCCTCAGAACCTGTCCCTAACCAAATCGAATTTGAAATTACTTTTAATTCTCCTGAGAATCGGTTTTTCGGGCTTGTAAATGTCTACCTACAACTTGCTGTCACTCTACAGCTATCTGTCTCCTCAACTATGGGCATCAAGGTAAGCACTGACTGTTTGAGTGAGAGTGAGAGAGAGAGAGAGAGAGAAGAGAGAGGGAAGGAAGAGCCGGGTATTCTAAGAAAGCTTGAAGCTTGAGAAGCCCAGAGGAACGTCTTGCTTCAATGCGGACTTAAAGAATTCAATCTTCGCGGCTGAATTTGCTTCCAATCAAATTAAATTCTTATCGTTGCCAAACTAAAGTTTCCATTGCATAAAGACATCTTCAAAATTATATACACATACGCATTCATTTTACCCCCTTTTCTCCGTATGGATACTCCATTTTTAAATTCAATTAAATCCATGTTTGATATAATATGTTATCGTATGTGTAGGCCCGACCTTCCCTAAGTTTCTTATACGAAGTCTTCCCACGGTACTTACATTAGGACGATTCCATAGTTATAAAAATGCTTAATGCTAGCATATATGATTACAGAATATGTACATAGCTGTGCTGTATAAATTATGGCGAAAATTCACATTCGCAATGCAATGGTGTATGGCGTAGGTAAAGAAATTTTCTGGGGTAAGTCCAGCCTTCCATGACTGCCATTTTGACGGAAGTTTAAAACAATCGACTTTTCACTTATTTGTTTAGACCTTGATTTCACTAGCGACTTTAACAAATTATTGTTCAGTTACCAATCCAATGGTTAAGCCTGTGACATCGGGCTAACCATTGTTAAAATTGATTATGAGTATGAGCATAGCGTCACAACTGTCGCTAGTAATTGTTAAAGTTGCAAGTGAAATAAAGGTCTTCCACAAAGTTTCATTGCGCCTTATTACCGGATTTTGCAATATGTAAAAGTGGTACCTAGGTACATACATAGTTAAACTTTTCAAAAAGAATAAATTGGTGTTTTAACTTTTTTAAAAGTACTAACAATGATATTTATACGTATTTCTATTTACACTTTCAAAAATGGGTAAAAGTAGGATTTGGACTTTTTATCTGGTACTATTCAAACTGGTAATTTCACCTTTCCAAAAATATTTAAAAAAAAATATTATATGCAATTTATCAAAAGTAGGTACCTACAAAATAAGGCACTTTCCTTTTCAAAAATAAGACTTAGAAGATACTACTAACTAGTAAGATGGACTTTATTACCCCAGAACGCTTCTTCGCCCACGATACAAATGCAATAGCAATAAAATGCACCCAGTATGGTAGCTGACGTGCCTAAAATGTGTATTTTTCCACTCAATATGGTAAAATATTGAAATAAATAAATAAATCGTAGCAACTAGGAATGTACACAGAGGAAATCTGTTATTGTTACCTCCATTGTTACCTTTTGCATGGGATTTGACAAGGTCTGTACATACGAATTAGGCGTGCTCGAGCTGCTCAGTCAGTAGGATTTACGTGGAGGAAAATTTTCACAAAGGGTGAAAGGATAACATGGAATTAATTGCATGGTTCCGTTCATCACTAGCATTTAATTTAAATAGCAAAGGGGGAGATTCATTTACTTGATCCTGTAATGAAGGATTCAGCTTGTTAGACAAGCTCGATTATCCTTTTCTCTCTCTCTCTCTCGTCAGCTAATCGTCTATTAAAAGTTTACACTGAAGAGCAGAGATATTATTGTGCGGAGGAAGAGAGGAGAGAATGGTGATCTCCCAAGTCTCTTCCTCCTTTCCTTCCTTCTAATGTCTCATTAAGTACACATCAATGCTTTTCTTCTATTCACAGTGTTCGGAACGGGGACCAGCTTAAGCGTGCAGCAGCGTCAGACTCAAGCGTTAAGAGTTTTTCAGACCCCCTGCCATGTTTTCTACGCAAATCTACATCCATGGATTTAATCCATGTAATCATAATAATACATATTCATGCCAACTCCAATGAATTCCATACACATATAGATGAGGCAGGTCATAATACACTACTCAAGGCTCTCTCTCTCTGGCTCCGTATATGAGTGTGTGGACTCACTTCATATCGTATTTCACTACGCTAAAAATGTGGAATGCCTCCTTGAGTGTAAATATTACGTCATGCCATTTGCGCTGGGCAGTCCGTTCAAAAATGGTGTACTAATATTATTACATGCTTCCAAAAAAAGGGAAAATATTTTATTCACCATTACGCATTGTTAAGTAGTAAGGTAGGTGCTTGCAGTATTATGATTTGTGGCGTAAGTATTCCCACTTAAAAGCATTATGGCGATAGTCCAACGTCTACTAATAACAATCCAATCTTGACTTATTCACTTACAAAAAGTGTAAATCCCATTTGGGCACATTTTTGATAAAGGGTAAACAGCTAATTTACTATTCTTTAAAAAGTTTAAACAGCTATTTTACTATACTTAAAAAGTGTAAATCCCACTTACACACATTTTGAAAATGTAAGTCCCACTTTGACACATTTTTGAAAGTGTAAATCCCACTTTGACACGTTTTGGGAAGTGTAAATCCCACTTTGACACGTTTTTGAAAGTGTGAATCCAACTTTGGCACATTTTTTAAAGTGTAAATACAATTTGGAGTACTTTTTAAAAAAGTGAAAAAATACCTCTTTCGCTGTTTTTGATAAGCGTAAAGGGCCATATTTACACTTTGGAACAATACGCTAAAATTTTGATTTACACTTTTTCTAAAAATGTACCTCGTAGGAAGAAAGGTGACTTAGTAGTTTGGACTTTCGTCAAATGACATTAAATGGACGATGGACTTTCGACACAGTGCTGTTAAGCGAGGACTGAACTTGTCCCCAATGCATCTTCACCGTACTTCACGACACGCGCTTTCACAAACTCTCAAATGGGATCCTTTACCCATACTCACTGAAAAAAAAATCGAAAACATTCCTACAACTCCCAAAACAATGTCTATGACGTAATAAATGATAAGCCCCATACTCGTGCTACTCACATACTGCTGTGCTTTGTACTGAAAAAAATAAAAGTATCTTGCATTTTCCGTGGCATATCGTGAGTGCATATCAGTACGATCAGCAGCAGTATCAGTGCTTTTACTGTGTGCACAGTCTGTCAAAATGGTGGTAGTAGGCAGGTACTGCATGTTAGAAAGGTACCCACGGTGCGTTCTGTGTCTTTGTGTCTGTCTGCCTCTCTCATTGTGTACAATTTGAATTCAAATAATAAATGCAGACAATTTCCCATGTAACTCCCCAACTGATCCATGGAGGTATGTATTACCTAAACTTTTCCTGTCTTCTGTCTGTCTAATTAATACCGATTGCTATTCATTCAAAATACCATTCAGATGTAATTGACTGAAAAACTAACAATTTATGATATGATGCGAAAATTCCAATGCAATGATGACTCCCTACTATGTATATAGTTACACCTATAGGCTTATAACTAAATTTTAACTGATAATCCCCTCATTTTCTACTAAAATAATATACATATCCAGTGCTGCATATAAAATACCTATAATGGAGACAGCCTCTTACAGAGAACATTTAACCAGCCTCCTTATTGTTAGTATGCAGTCTAGCCTGGTTCTGGTTCTGGCTCTCTGGCTCTGGTCCTAAAGCCTTAGTCCCTGTCCAGTGACACACACAATCAAGAGTCGAGACCGTAGAAGAGAGGAGATGTGAGCGCTCAAAGAAAACTCATTGAATAATTACAATCAAATAAATATTCCAAATATTGGTAGCCTTGGGTAAAATGAATTTGTGTTATTATTGAATTAAACATATATACATACCTACCTATAGGGATATATGCATTGCTATAGCAATTATGTATCTACTATCTATGTAATCTGTGTATTGTCTAACCAAAAATCCTATAGGTAGGTAATGTATAGGTAGATTTTGAAATATTTCACAGTCAAAGTCAACTCATAGAGAGACAGACGGACAGACAGACATACGGACTTGTACAGTCTTTAGTGGATGGAAGGGATCATTGAATGTATAGACTGAGAGGAAAATTTATAAAGTCCATGATCTGTTGTGTAATAGGTATACCATTAAAATATAGTATGCACCTACTTTATATGTGTACCTACCTAGGAATGTATGTAGACTCAGTAGACTGCTCGTAGCTTCTAATAGACCTATATCCCAAGCCTTAGAAAAAAATCGAGGAAGAACCAGTTTTATGAATTCTTTAATAATCCATACATTTGTAGTAATAGTAATCTTCCCCTTGTGTTGTGACTTACGACTCACACAGGACTCTGAGGATCTGTTTGACTTGACTGAATCATAATCATAATCATTGGAACGCCTCTATGTACGTAGATATGTACGGATCAGTGTCTCTATACCAACCCCAGCTCTCTCCTGTATGCGCGGGTATAAATTAGTATGACTGATGGCTAATATGAAGAACTACATGGTAATGGTAGGGAGATGACCTGTGAGATTTGCATTTTTCCAGACTGCTAAGAGTCGTCATTCGTTTTTTTTATAAATAAACAAGTTCATAATTTATTCCCATTATCGAATAAATTAAACTAAAACTTTCAGTTCAACCGAAAATATTTTGAGAATTTTAAACACTTGCGATGCTATATAGCACGTCAGTGCACTTCAGACTGCACTGAAGCTATACTCATCTATATGCAAACAACTTCCACTGCATTGGTGCGATGGCATGTAGTTTGCATTTAACATAGCGAGAATCTAGTAAGCATTCATGTAACCGTAACCTGATTGTAATAATAATTGTTGGCATTTGTATTTTCATTTTCTCGGCTAGCCCATGTATGTAAAAAAATAAAATACAATTATATTTTTATACATACATTGTATTATACAATTATTATTATATACACAATCTATACAATGTAAAGTCATGGGCCCGTAGAGCTGGCTGCCAGAGTGTGTAAATATAGGCGGAATAACCAAAGTCCCCGTCAACTACAATTTGTGTACCCACCCGCAATCAAAAGGATTTCAAGAAATCATGTACTTACTTATACATAGATAAGCGGGGAAATAAGGCTCAAGTCCCACCAGTTAGCACAGTATCAAAAGTCTATCTTTGTAGGATGAAGGATGATGTTTATCATGCATTTAGTTTGGATTTTTTTTTACAAATCGGATGCGGCTCAATGTTCAAAGCTCATAAAATATTTGAAGACCTGCGTGATATTGAAATGCTCTCTCTCTCTCTCTCTTTCTCTCTTTCTCCCAGACAGAGCGAGAGATAACGCACCTACCTACATATACTCTACAGCAATCTGTACGACTATAGCTATGTACATATAGCTATAGATTAGCTATAGAACTCCTAGATTAATAAGTAAAACTTGTGGCTGTGCTGATTTAATTTTATGTTTGAATAATTTACCAGGATACCATCCGCTGTATGATCCTCACCCGACGAGAATAATCGAAGGGAAGAAAATGAAATTTAAAACGTAAATGAAATTAATAGTGTTGAGTGTAAATGAAAATGAAAATGAAAAAATTAAATTAAAAAAAAACACCTTGGTGCTCTCGGTTCTTGGTCCATATGGCAATGGCTTTGGCTTTGGCGTTGGCTTGGCTTGGCTGGGTCATAGTGTTGGTGCTGGCTAAATATTTTTTGATATGAAAATAAAGAAACGTCGATACTGGAGTTTTGAAACCACAGGACAGGACGGGGCAAGGGGAGGTTGAGATGGTATGGAATAAGTAGAGAGAGAGAGAGAGAGAGAGGTAATAGGTTTGAGGTATCCGTTACCAAGTTAAAGTCGGAGACGCCTAAAGTCGGCAGGGGCCTAATGAGATTGCAGCTATATTATGCTCGTAAATGATGAGTGAGCTAAGTCATGTGAAGAGTCCAATCATACTTACCCATTACTTACTCACCTATGATGCTCCAAAGGAATAAAAGCGAATCACATAAGTAAACTCCGCATCCCTATCTTCCTTCACGGAGCTCTACAGTCTACAGTCTACACGGTCACCCACTGCCAGTCAGAGTCTCTCTCTCTCACAACTCCCAAGATTCCATACCATAGGCATTTCACACACTCGTATAATCATAATAGTAATAATAATTATACTAGCATGAACTTACATGTACCTATGAGAAAAATCTCTGTCTCTGACTCTGTAACAATACGTATAGGTAACTAGAACTCCCATCCCTACTCGAATAGGTACATTGAAGCCCAATGCCCAAGACGAAACGTCAACTACACATCAGCCCAAGTCAAGCCAAGCAATGCTTGGACTTCTCAACATTGGTGCAGTGATGTTCTTCTTATTCTTAATAGACTTCTTGTAGGTACTTGTATTCTTGTGTACACGGTGTTTGTACTGATATTGAGTAAGTTAGACTTGACTTTGGGAGTGCATCCGTGGAGGGATACATAATTCATATCTGCTGCACCACCGTCTATTAATCCTTATTGATTCCCAAGTCCAGAATGAATCTAGAATCCAAGTGTACATAGGTCCCAGAGAGAGAGAGAAAGATATCTGAGCTTTTTTTTCTTCATTTAAGGTAAAAGATATGCACCTTCGTCCTCCTATGCGTCTTCGACGTCCTTCGTCCTCTGTCTGTCAACCAGTGCCAGAAGTATACGGTAGACACAGAGGTATAGGATTATTAAACGATTTCCAAACTGTGGAAACCGTCGAGAATGGAAGGGAAGACAGAAATTTGTTTCCTTGTTACATGGGTCCCATGGAAGGAGCAGATAAATAGTGAGGAGATATTCCAACGAGATTCCCTTCCATTTCTACATGTGTTTCCTTGTATTTGTGGCCGTTTTATGAGTGCAAGTGTAGTCGTGGAACCAATGGGCTGTATAGGTAGTAGGGGATGCTCATGTTGAGGTTGAATTGCTGATGCTAATGCGGGGATGGGGTATATTTTATCTGTATTTGGAGATGGAGGGTGCATGGCGTGGGTGGAGAGGCATTTTGGGGTCAGTTCAGCGTCGTCCTAAGGTCATTTTGAGCCAAGTCCGAACGAGTCGTTTCATATGCTGGGAGAAAGTGAAAGCAGTAAGTGGTAAACCTGCTATGTACACTTTTCTAAAATGTGTGAAACTGCCTTGTGCACTTTTCAAAAAGGTGTAAAACTGCTTTCTTCAATTTTCAAAAATTAGGAAAACTGCTATCTGTAATTTTCAAAAGTGTGTAAAACTGCTAACTACACTTTTCAAGTGTGTAAAACTTGCTATCTACACGTTTTAAAAAATGTGTAAAACTGCCACCTACACTTTTCAAAAATGCGTAAAACTACAATCTGCACTTTTTAAAAAATGTGTAAAACTGCTATCTGCACTTTTCAAAATTATGTTAAACTTAGTATCCACACTTTTCAAAAATGTGTAAAGCTGCTATCTGAACTTTTCAAAAGTGTGAAAACTTGCTGCATATAGTAGATACATGCTACATTGCTATGTACCTTTACATTTTAAAAACAAAACTGCTATCCGTACTTTTTCAAAAATAGTAAAACTAGCTACCTATCTACACTTTTTGAGTGTAGTTGATATGGTATTTACACTTTTCAAAAATAGCAAAATCAAGTACAATATAGGTACATTACCTTATACAAATACAAAGGTAACAAGCTGATTGTTGATGCTTACGTCAAATTCCATTAAAAAGGGATCCTGTGCTTCAACACAAAGCTTATTAGTGTGGAATTGACTTACCCCACACTGCTTCTTCTTCACCCACGATATGTGCCTCATCTCCTTCTTCGAACGACAAGCAATGGCATGTTTTCCGCTATTAAGAATCTCCAGGTTTCCAGATAGTATAGATTTTGAGTGTTGGGATTCTCTTTAGGCAAATAGTCCGGTATAGTAAATAGCAGATTTTCTGTATACAGATACATCCAGTGGAAGGATGGTAAATGGTGGTTGAAATTTGGAAGTACTGTATGTATGTAGTAGCTCTCTCTCTCTCTCTCTCACCCTTGTCTCCTCTCTGGACTTTGTTAATTTTAAGTTTTGAGCATTGCTTCTCGTCCATCTGTATCTCTGTAGACTCCTGTGTACATCCAGCGTGTGTGTCTGATGCATGGAAGAAGATCGACTCCAGAGTTCACTTGGCTCTCTTGGCTGCAGTCTCCGCTGTGAGCGGCGTACAAAATTATTTTACATTTGAAAGACTCTCAAGATACCATCTCCGACTTGAAAATCAATGTCAAATGCTAAAGATTCGAATGCGACACATGAAAAACAGAACCACGAGGAGAGAGATAACCTGCAAGACATTGCCTTGTTTTCGGATGACAGTTGCTCCTTATCACATTTTCATCTCTTTCTTTCCTTCTTTGATTAATCAGCACCGGCCCCTCTTTCTCTCTCTCTCTCTCTTTCCCTCCCCCATCTCTTCTCCGTGTCTCACTGTCCTTCCCTTTCCTTTACCCAAACTTTTGATATTCTATTGTGACAACATAAAAATACAATCTACCTTCTTTTTATTTTTTTTTATATATATTTTTTACCATTTTTTTCTTATACCTTTTCCCCCTTCCTCCATCCTCCCCTGCATAATTAAAGCACACAAGTTTGTTTTATCTATTTGAGCAATGCGTTTATTAAATCAGTGACCTCATGAACCAGACCAGAGACCCTACAAGAAAGAGTAAAAAAAGTCCCTATACAGCAATGCAATGTAACTGTAGGTAGGTACCTATCTATCTACCTAGTTCAGATTACGATTACAACTTTAACTACCCATCAATACAGATTCAGTGACAGTGACAGTGAAGGAGTGATTTTTATTTAAAAGTTTTGGTGCATTCAATTTTCGTTGTTACAGTCGTCGATGATACTCCTTTTTTTTCTTTGTCACAATTTTTTTTCTCCACTCTTTTAATAATAACTCTCTCTGCTCTGTGTTACAAACACATTTAAATAATATTCGGGCCTAGAATACTGATAGAAATACGGGACCCACTCAATAACAACAGCAACAACGACTGTAGTTCTCGTCAATAAGGAATAATAATAAAAAAAAATGTCTGTAGGGTTACTTACAAGTTACAAGCGCTCGTACCTACTTATTATTTATGTATCAGATAAAAATTATGTAAAAGAGGCTAACCAGCAGAAGGACAGACGGAGACAGAAGATGTGAAGAAGTAAAAAATGGGGGAAAAAAAACAAAAAATAAAAATAAATTTATGCCCCAATTTATATACGAAAATAAATATGTATGCTAGGTACTTCCCTAGCCTATTATTAAATTATCAATTTGATGGATTTTTTTTTGTGTGAGTTTAAAATTGAGGTCCAAAATAAAGGGGTATTCTGTAGTCTGTATTCTGTACTTTCTAAAAGTGTTGATAGCTGTCTGTGGAAATAATGGCAATTATTATTATGATGATCATTGTTGGGCTCCAAATAATGCTTCTTGTATATCCTCATAAAGTCCAGGGTGAAAGGGTTTTCCTCTGATTTTATTGAATGGCGTGATGGGAGTTGTGAAGACTTAGCTTAGCATAAATCAATTTTGTTTCTAGAGAGAGAGAGAGAGAGAGAGTAAATGTGAGAATGTTTCCATGGACGGAGGCAATGCATGTAAAAGGAGAGCAAGTTGGTGTGTGTGTGTGCTCTCTCTCTCTCTCTCTCTATGACTCTGAAACTAGCACTGGGAGAAATGTATTATTTTCTCTTTTCTTTTCTCTAAATGTTCTTTGTGTGAAAAATAAAATAAAACATTTACTTTCTAAAAAAAAAATTCATACTTGGGGAAATGTCGTAAGGAAGAAAGTTTATGCATACATTGGAAACCTGTGAGGAAATAAGTTGAGGATGAGTAGTAGTATAGTTTCTTCCAGTTTAACAAAAGCCTTGACTTTTTTTTCTTTGCTTCCATCCACTACTTCTGTACCGTTTGCCCGTTATTGTCTCTAAGCCTCTTCTCCTCTTGGTTTTTTTTGGTTTTATCTTCAAATACGAATCATGTGAATCTAGGGGAAAATGTTGAGATTTTTTTTACCCTTAAAAAAAGATATAGGTATAGATATATGGTAGGTACGTACCTAGGTTAGGTATGTGAACGATACAAGTAGGTACTGGTACTTGTACAGGGGCCTTTCAAGTATGACGTGATAGAATCGACATTTTTGAAATGTTAAAATGTGACATTTTGCATCTTTTTGAAACTTGAATTTTAGGTTTTGCTTTTTCTGAAAATGGCTATATTGTCTTTTTGGACTTTTTAGTAAGGCATAATCATATATTTGCATTTTTTGAACTTTACAGTTTTCTGAAAATGCGTTGGGAATTTGGGCTTTCTTGAAATTTGAATGCGTAGTTAAGTTTTGAGTGAAAGTGAAAGATTTTTTAAAACAAATTTGTCATTTATTTGACTTTTTTAAAGGTGCTTTCTCTTCAAAATCGTATACTGTCAATTTTGAAGAGTCCCAGTAACACTGTATCTTTCTTTTGCTTACAGTTTAGAAAGCATTCCGAGGTTACAAGAGCGTGGTCCGTGTGTATGTGTGTGTAGTATGAGCCTAGGAGGAGAGCGTGTAGGGCCAACCTCTTGGGTTGGCAAGGAGATGCAAAAACGACAGGAGCCAAAGATATAAAATAATTTAAGGTCAGATATATGACCGAGGAAATATTAAAGTTTATAACGGGGAGCACACGGGTGTAAATGCGGGAAAATAAGCTAAGATAGAGACATAAAGCTCGACTCACGACTCAGTAATGAAAATAAACTGCACTCTCTCCTGATATATGTTTCAAGCTTCCTCAAATATTGAGTTTCCTTCCTTAAAAAGCTTATAATAAAAGGTCTAAAGTCCTTTCAACTAACGTTAGTCGCTCTTTTTTTTCTTCTCTTCTTCTTTCGCATCTTTTTTTCTCTTCTCTCTTTCCTCCCTCTTCATTCTCTTCCACATCTTTCTCTCTTTCCTTCTTCAAACTCCCTCAACTCTCTATCATCCGAGGTCGTACACACAAGTACTTACACGTAACACACACACACACACAATTCCGAGACTTACATGATATTTAAGTGAGGAACAAGATCACTCTATGTAGCTCTGTATTCTGTACATACAACAATCCTAAGACAAACGGCACAGCCACCAGTGCCAAAGGAATTCCAAAAAAACAGAGAAAGAGTCAACAGTCCAGTCCATAGTCAACTGTGAAATCTTCATCACTATTCTAGATCCAGAAATCAAGTCAAGTTCAAGAAAAGGGAAATTCAGTCATCTGTCCAAAAAAATTTAAAAAAGCGCTAATTTAATTTAATCTAAAGCACAATTACACTTTTTATTGGATATTTTGTAAGTGATCTTTTGGTAGCTCAATTTTTCCGAGAAAGAAAAATAGAAATGAAAGGAGGCTATTAGTATGGAGGGGAATTGGGGATTGGGGGGGGGGGTAAGATTGGGTAAAGCTCCGGCTGGTTTGTTCTTGTTTACTGTATGAGATGACTGGCGGTGGTAGTGTTGGTGTTGGCGTTGTAATGTTCTGGGTCTTGTTATCGAAAGCCATGGATGAATAAATATGAAGACATTGAAAGGATTTTATTGTTGGACATATGTATATAAATATACAGAAAGTAGAAATGGTTTTTGAGAGGGATCTAAATGGAGAAGATGTTTAGATGTTATATAGAAATTGCTCTGTGATGGTGATCCATGTAAGAGAAGTGATGGTATTTGTTTCCAGCATTAATACGTTCCGTACTGAGCATCTTATTGGTATTGGTAAAAAAAATATAGAGAGAGAGAGATCTACTAACAATAAGTTTAACAAGGGAGGAGAACCCTTCCATATAGTCATATCACACTATAGCTATATCTATAGATATAGAGCACATTTTGTATTTTTTGAGCTGCTGCTGTTGTGTGTGTGTGTGTGTGTGTACTAGTTGTGGTTGGTGGGTGTGTGTGGAGCCATAAGTTTGGTGTGAGAGTGAAAGAAAGAGTGAAGCTTGACCAGAATCGTGCTTGAAATATTTTAAGTCGATCCGTTGATCCCTGGAAATGTTGGTAAAAAATATGGAAATTTCCCACGACAGGCCCCAAAATGCCATTTTCTTCACCTAATCCACACAATTTTCCAGCCGGGATGACCTCTTAAAGGGGATCTCGGAAGCTAACACAGCTTCAAAGGGAAAAGACGACGGAGAAGGAACGTCTCTCATCCAAAACTGTGTCCTCGGGAGAGCTGGAGAGAGAGAGAAAAGTTTACCCCTTTAAAGTCTGTACGTAGATGTAATGTCTTTGGACGGAGTGGGGCAGTCAAGAGAGACTTCTAGACTATAGTAGATGAGGCTATACCTATAGAGCACGGCTCTGTAGACTGTATACACATACCTACGTACCTACATAGATTGGTATACTTTTACTCTGGAAAGCTGGAAAAGAAAAGCACAACAAAATATTATCATTTTGGTTTTTCATGCTAACAACGCTGGAGAGTCCAAGACCGAAAAAAAATCGGAGCTGGAGAGTGTGAATTGTACTGTAATGTAGGCAGAAGACAGGATGTAAGCAAGGACGAGAAAGCTGGGAGTGTTGTAGTTGTAAGTAGTCTTGAAAACATTCCCTGGCTAATAAGTACGAAGGGGGTATGTAGGGATACGCATACCTATGTAATATACCTACTCGTATTACCCGGCAGTTGATCTATACGCCGTTGGAGCCTTGCAAATATGAGCTCGGTCGATCTCATTTTGGGCGTAAAAAATTCTTTGATGAAAAAATAGGCAAGAATGAAGCTACAATTAGTGTGTTTTGACAGTCTAAAAAAGCATAGTGCTATTAAATAAAGTACCTATTCAAAAAATGCAAAAATGTGTTTTTAATTACTGAAAAAATGTAAAAGAAAAGAAATAACAGCCTTTTAAAAAAACGTAGGAACTTTTAAAGTAACTTGACTAAAACAACTGTAGACAACTACAAAAGGTATTTTTGAAATGGGTAAATACCATATTTTGCTCTTTTTCGAAGTGTTACAATCAGTGTTTGCTCTTTTTCAAAGTGTTAAAATCAGTGTTTGCTCTTTTTCAAAGTGTTACAATCAGTGTTTGCTCTTTTTTAAAGGGTTAAAATCAGTGTTTGCTCTTTTTCAAATTGTTAAAATCAGTGTTTGCTCTTTTTCAAATTGTTAAAATCAGTGTTTGCTCTTTTTCAAATTGTTAAAATCAGCGTTTGCTCTTTTTAAAAAGGTTAAAATCAGTGTTTGTTCTTTTTCAAAGTGTTAAAATCAGTGTTTGCACTTTTTAAAAAGGTTATTTTTGTGTGGATTTTACACATTTTTGCGAGAGCGTGAGACTGGAGTGGTCCCTGACCACAAGTTGACTGACTAGGCGGTGTCTGTCCGTCTCCATCTCCCTATGTAAGTCTCTCTCTCTCTCTCTCTCTCATCTCCGTTTATATTCTTCCATGGGATCCTTTCTACTGGACAAAATGGGTGCTTTGTGAATCTAATGGTTATTCCTAGATTTTCGTCCCCATTATGTCTTGCCTACACTTGGCTGAGGGAAATCGTCTCAAGCCCATTCATCCATCGCGTAGTCAACCCATTTTCAAGTGTTTCTCCCACTGACCATCACCATTTACTCATCCATTGGACGGGAGGGCCGGGCGAACGTGGGAGTGCATACGGACCTACATATACACACTGTCGATTTCCATCTAACCAATTATTATTTATTTTATCGCCCATTGGATCTAGACTCCGATGTAAATCCATTTATAAAATATTTTCTCTCTCTCTCTCTCCCAACGTCAGACTCACTCCGGCTCTATCTCTCACTGCCTCCTACTCCTTCTTCTCCAGCCTCTCTCTCTCTCTCCCTCCCTCCTTCTCCCTCTCCTTCCTTCTCACTTGAATGGTGATCGAGAGAGAGATACCTATTAGAAATAAATGGCAATTTTCAAGAGATGAGAAGGGCAAAGTTGTTCCGTAAAGCGAGAAGGAGTAGAAATCACAGGGAAAAGTAAAAACTCTTTAGTCAATGTGTTGTTCAAGAGAAATGTTAGCTTTCAAACTATTTAATGGCTTCATAGTAGCTCAAAAATGTGGAAAAACCAAGAGAAAGGATTTTCCATCCCCGTCCTTATTTGCAATATATACATTTACAGGACTCCCACATCAACTATGGACATGGACATTTATGCATTATTCTCAAATCTCAGAGCTGAATAAAAAGGAATAAAAAAAAAGTCAAGTTAACTTTGTATGTAGGTAATTTCTAACCAATATGTTCGTCCAAATGTATGTATTGGTATTGCTATAGCTATATAGCTATAGCCCATAGTATGTCTGGCTGTGTTTCCATGGCTGTGCAGATGCAAAGTCTTGTGTATAATGCGTGTATGTATTCTCGTCAAAAAATCCTGTAGCTTGCTATAATGGGATTTTCCTTTATAATGGTAAATGGACGATTTTTTCTCTCTCTCTCTCTCAACTTTCAAGCTTTCATTCAATAAGACTCAGCTGCAGATGCTGGAATGGAGTGATTATTTTAATCATTGAAGCAGAAGTCTCAAATTTGATTTTTTAGTTTAGTCCAGAGAAGAAAAAGAAGACGAGGAAGAAGGGAAGAAAAAAAAGAAGGTGGACATTCAGAGAATGTTGCTGCTGCTTTGTAAGAACCATCGAGTCTCATAGGTACTTCAAGAATCAATTTAGCTCGGGATGACAGGCAAACTGAATGAGACATTTTTCATATTATTGGGTGCGTAAGTGGGTCCAGCACGTTCTCAATTTTCAAACCACAATTTCCACAGACTCCTTTCTCTTCCTTTTAAAAACCTATGTACCTACGACTATAGGGACAGGGATGAGAGCGAGAGAGAGCCAGCCAGCCCGTCTTTTTACCACATTATATTACAGACTTAACTCTCAGACGACTTATTACTTACACTTATGTACGTGAATTATTATCCAAGAAAAGTCACAAGACTCATCGTAACTTGACTTGAGCTTTCGCGGAGGCTCTACGTCTACGCCCAGCTCAACTACTACCACTACCATCAGAAGCCCCAGTATAGAGGTCGGTATAGGTATATATCTAGGCACTACTCTGACTTGCTTCACACGTATACAGGTGCATCCATGCTTGTTCAGGAATAACGTTCAGATTAGGGAGGGAAAGGAGACTTCAGTTCTTGTTACTGTTCACTCAAGTAAGAAAATGTCTGAAACGTAGAAATGAGCTCAAAAATCATTTAAGAATGAATTTAAGCACAAAAAATTCCATACCACTACATTATTTCACTTGAGATGAAACATAAAACCTGGAGAGCCTACTGTCCCTAATGGTCTTCCGTACAAACAGTCGAGCATTACTACATGCAAGGAGGAAAGTATGTGTCGATACTTTTATGGTGCTATATTGGATACTACGGAAGGAGTTAACTCTGAGGA
>JAQFZC010000420.1:0-52058 GCA_034695205.1 Dicyrtoma fusca
ATACATATTTTAGATCATACTGATTGCATTCATCTGTTTCTTTTTCATTTTTAATTTCATTTCTACATACATACATAGATACATAACTCCGAAATGGCTACCATATTCAAAAGTCAGCTCGATAAACCCAAACTTCCCTTTGAAGGGTTTTCATACTTACGTACCGTATTTCGTGTAAAAGTACGCTGGCCTATAATTGTACGCGGGTCATCGGAAGTATTTTCAGTGTTTAAGTGTACAGAAATTAGTGTCGACCTAACTTTTTAGCCATTGAATAGCTTGAATTAAATGATAATGATACATACTTTAAAGTCGCTTAAAACTGTCAAAATTATTGTTTTTAGTATTTTTATTTCAACTGTAGAAAAACGGTTAGTTTGAATAGTACGCGGGTTTCTATTAATGCGCGGGTCTCTAATTGTACGCGGGTGTCCGAGGGGCAGAATGGAATAGTGCGCGGGCGTTCTATTAGAGAGTTTACGGTATATAAACTAATATTTGTGTGTGATTGTTAATCTTTGCCTTCGTTTGTGTTAAATACATTTGGAGTCACTCAGAGTGCGTGTCCCGAAATACAGCATATTAACATGTTAAGATAACGTAATGCAAGCTTCATTATTAAAAAATACATTTTAAATATATGGCTTGAAATCAAAATAGGTGGATACTCTACGGACTTACACGGTCTGCATATTGTTAGTTTTGCGTTTCGTTTGTAATAAAAAATTGCAAATGCAGTGACTTAAGTGATTCAATTTTTCGTTTTTCCCGTCAAATACCACAATAAAAATAAATGTTTCGTTAACCGTTCGATTTAGCCTTAGATACGCAGCTAAGTAAGGGTACTTACAATTAGTCATCTTTTTCCCTAGGGTTGCCAAGTCAGTATCGGTATTACCGAAATACCGATAATACAGCTACTTAATTTCGATAAAACGGTCTGTGGGTATTTTGGCAGTGAGATACCGAAAAATACCGAAACCGAAATACATACGCCTTTTTTAGCCTTCTGTAGTAATGTTTTGCAATTTTCGTGACCTAGTCTACTTGCCAATAGCTTTAAAAAAGATTGAACGCAGAATTTTTAGATAATTATTCCTTTTTGAATGCTGCATAAAAGGCGTTCTTAAACTTTTAGTTATTGAATGAGCTCGGTGATTTCAAAATGGACATTAATTTCTATCTTAACCATACAATTTGTATTGTAAAACATGATTTCGGTGTCGGTATGGGTATCAGAATCTTTCGGTATTTTAGTCTTTGGTATCGGTTTTGTGGTTATTTTAAAATTGTCGGTATCTGCAACCCTTCTAGGCATGTTGGTAAGTAGTCGATTCGTCCAGTTGGCAAGTTTGTAAGTAGTCGACTTGTTCGGTTGGCAAGTTTGTAAGTATTCGACTTGTCCAGTTGGCAAGTTGTCCGGTTGGCGAGTCGTCATTTGGCGAATAGGGCGGCCCCCATTTTCAGACTCTACGAATTATAGGCACACTTTATGGGCAGCCCCTTGAAGATGGGAATGCATTAAGAAAGGGAAGCCAGCGAGTGTTTGATTATTCCATGAAAGCTTTGCCACGACGCCATAGACCACAAATGAGCTTCAGGCACGTGACTTTTAAGCCGCCTTTTCCCAACTGATTTCGTCGAAAAATCATGAAGTCGAAGTGAAAGTCTGTGAAAGATTGAAAGACTGAAGTGAAGGACGGAGTTGAGTGGTAGTAGAAAGTTTTATTTTAGACCGATACAGAATTTTTATCTTCCGACTTCCGTTGGATTTGGATTACTACCCGGAACCGGTACCGGCGACGGTTTTGTTTTAAAAGCCACGTTCATACTTTTAATTTACAAATTAAAGAGGAAGTGCTGTTGAGATAGAGACTATCCAGGATTTTATACAACCAAACCACTCTTTGATTTGGATTGATTCATTTGACAGGTGACTGCGTGACTTTCAACTTTTGAGTTATGGTTATGGGTCCAGCAAAAGTGTAAAAGCATAATCAGAAGAAATAAAATACTTGTAATAAAGCATAAATGAGAACCAATTGAGGTTAAAATAGCATTTGAGTTTTGGTTGGTAGAGTGTGCATGTTGCATGTTGGTTAGCTAGGGCTGCCAAGTGTCCAGTTTTCGCCCGGACTGCCCGGGAATTGACTTCTCTGTCCCGCGTCCGGGGAAGAGGTCAACCCGGACATCGTTTGTCTGGGAATTAGCAGTATAAAAAATGCTGCTAAATTATTATAGAAAATTCATAACAGCCAATAAAGTTTGTTATATTTTAACGAATAGCAAATTTTTAACGATTTGGGTGCCTATTGATATAAATATTATACCAAAAAAATGTCGTCAAATTTTAGTCCTAATGTCGCGGAATCAAACTTTTTAAACTGTGCATCTCTAATATAATGGAAGGCCGGGCAAATAAGGCAAAGGCTCCGAAACCGGGAAAAAAGTTCGAGCAGGGCAAATACTCCTCCCAACAGGGCAAATAATCCGTCACAGAAGGGCGAGAATTCCTCGCAAGGCAAATAATCCGTCGCATTGCCTGGCCACGTCGATTATAGTAGATATAGTAGACACCCAATATTACCAACTAATAATATGCAGACACCCAATATTACAAGTTTTAAAATAGTAGAAACCCAATGTTACCAAGTAAAAAGATGTAGACAGCCAAAGTAATAAGTACGTTTCTCTTTTTGTTTTTTTAAGAGCTTTTCTGTTTTAATCAGACTCGGAATCAGACAATTTTCTGCTACTGGAAAGAAGCGTCGTGCGATTTCGTTGGCCCTTAAGGAGTTGAGTCGGGGTGAATGGTGAATACAGACAATACGGTGAGTGTCTTTTCTTGATGTACGGATGCATTTTATTACCTGGTGCTTTTGCCCGGTGCTAGATACTGCTGCATATTAGGTACTTGTACAAAGTGTGGGAAATTATAATACCCTGGTGTATACCTATGTTGCCAGAACCGTACCTGTTTCGGGGTTCCTTACATATGTGAAGTATTGTGAAGCTTGCGGTGCTCTGAATTAGTCGAAATTGACTGAATTCTGAAAAACCTTCATGGAGAAGGTTTCCCAATTTAGCACGGCGGGTAAAGAAATAACTGAAGAAATTGAGGACCCCCTGGAATCTATGTTAAAGAAGACCGGTTGCTTAGAAAAACATTACAGCGTTCAGGTGTTTTTTTAAATTGTGAACTTGGTCTCAATTCGGAGTATTATTTTTCTGTATTTCTGTGTATTTTATGTTCAACAAAATTAGTAACAAGTAAATTATTTTTCTAGGAATGTATAGCTGAAAAGAAAGACTGGAGAAAGTGCCAACACGTTGTTGCTGAATTCAAAGAGTGCATGGCAGATTATCAAACAAGGAAAAGAAATAACAAGGCTTCATAGTCAATAGTCTCAGTAGTCGTAACCTAAAGTATAGCTCAGTTTTTATGGTTGATAGTGATTAGTAAAATTTCGTCATTCGTCTTTCGCATGTCCCTTCAGATGGATTGGTCAGCTATAATTACTACTGTAGCCGTTTTCGGTGTCGGTGTTTTAACAGGCACTTTTTTGAGGAGAAGAGTTAATCCAGTTAGTAGTGGGATTTTATCATCTTTGGAGAGCCGGAAACTGAAATTACTTGCCATTAGGGCTTCTCATCCTTCAAGAACTCACAAACTTGTGATGATTGTTAGAACGGATTTAGGGATGGGTAAAGGAAAAATTGCTGCACAGTGTGCTCATGCTGCGGTGGGATGTTACCAAAGGGCGCAAGTGACAAACCAGGAGGACTTGGACATTTGGGACGCTACTGGATGTACCAAAATATGCTTGCGATGTGAGGACGGTGAAGAGGGTCTAAATTACCTTCAGAAAGAGGCTAAAAAATTAAACCTTATCACTTTTCTGGTTCACGATGCTGGTCACACACAGGTTCGTCACTGTTGTCATTAATAGCTATTTAAAACTGACTGGAGAGGAAAATTATGCTTTGCTTTCATTTTTGGTGATTTAAGTAAATTACACACGTTTTACCAAGCTTGTAACTTGCTTTTTTCACCAAGTTGTTCTTAACTTGAGCTACAGACAACAGAATATAAATTTAGATTACTTTTTAGGTTGCGTCAGGAACGTCCACTGTATTGGGAGTTGGGCCAGCCCCTGCAGAACAAATAAATGAAGTGACGGGGAAATTACGCCTTTTTTCGTGAATTCCTGCACTATACTGAATTGAACATTGAAAGTAAAATCATCGGAAATTAGTTGGAAGATTCGACAACTAATAAATTATACTAATAAAAGAAAGCAAGCTGTTTAAAGTAATAAATTCATGCTACTGAAACTAATAATAAAATACTAATATGCTGCTGACTGTTGACACTACACGGTTAGACCCCTGTATTATTGTATAGTAAGGAATATGACAAGGAGCGATGGTTCAATAAATTTAATTGGCAACGCGTAAGCGAGTGTGATTGAGACAATTGACACTGAGTTGATATGTGTAATACTTCTCGTTTCTTCATAACTTTTATGGTACTATGACGAAGTAAACTATCGAAACAATTAAAGTAGGTACCAAAACCTACCTACCAACCGTATAAAATAATTATTATTATATTTGACCAACTGCAATGTTATAGACCTTCGTTCATTTAAGAATCTTGGATTTAGGGACCGATGTGTTGACGTACATTATCTAATTTTTAAGTAGGTCGCGTTAAATTATACAGAAAAAAATCTGAATAACAGTCTCTTAGTTTAACATGTATTACTTTTTTCAAAATGACTGCAGGTGCTTATTCTTATTGTAGTTTGCTTACATGAAATTCAAATTCAAGGGAATTAGGCAAACAACGTGTAAGTAAAAATAATTGAGCTGAAAAGTAAAGCAAATAATTTTAAATGTAGACCTGTCACGAGAACTACTATTAACAAACTTTTGCTTATCGGTTGCTAACAAGTGTAGTTTGGCTATAGGCATAAATTAAAATATTCCAATACAGTTAAGAATCGATTTGAAGTTAATAGCAATTTCCATGAAAAATTAAAAAACTTACCTGTTAAAATAATTTTGAAACCATTCCACACACATTACATATTAGCAAATATAAGTATCTAGCTATTAAGTACGAATACGCCCAACTACCGTCGGTTACTTTTACGAGTTTCTAAAGTATTCCTCATCGAACTAGCATTATATATATTTAAATTATATGCATTATTCATTAATGTTCATTGTGATGGCTTTTAATCTAGTAGTAACTACTGACTACTATGTTCTTAAGTTGAAGCCCTCAAACCCGACGCTTAACCGTCAGTACAACAGAATAATCTGTAGTTTCAAGTTTCAATCATAACAACAAATACCTTCGCTAACCAACTATCAGTCCAACTTCTGACTCTTTAATAAGATGTATACCTATGAACCTAGTTCAGAAAAGTTCAAATAACAAAATTAAATTATAAACTGATGCAAGAATGCTAACGAAAAATGTACGCATACTGAGTCGCACGAGGATTGTTGGTGTACAAAAACTACAAAACTAAAATGGTTCAATAAATGATTCTGTTATGGTAATGGCCAAATTCGACAGAGCCGTGAATGGCATGATCCCGCAACGCACCGCAATGGAATGGCTAAACTGTAAGTATTATAATTATAACTGTAAGGTAACCACCTAGCCTAGGTACTACACAAAACAAAGTAGGTATTATTGAGGTTCGTACCTTCATACAAAACCTCAATAAGGGCCTCTCAAGGACAGCTTTAAAAAATCCGTTTAAAATATATAACGACATTTTAAAGGGTCAAATGAAAAAATTATAGAGACAAAACAGTTTTAAAATGTGTTTCTGCACATTTTAAAACTAATTTGAATGAATTTGGAGCAAAAATGCGGATTTTTATTTTTTTCAAAATTTTGACTTTTTAAAATTTGTTTTTGGGTTCATTTTTAAAACTAGAGCTTAGTGCAAAAGAAGGCCCTAATATTTTTCTGCCGACTACCTCCTCACAAATTTTCATCACAATCGGTTGACATTTTGACCTCCTCCAGACAGGGGCAACTGTGACCAAAAGGCCGATTTCCCTAACTTTAAAATTCTCTATACCCCTAGTGAGGGGTTTGTGAAAACTTCTATGATGCCCAATGGACTTTACTAATGCTAGACTATCATTAAAAAAATACAATCTGGAAATCCCTTTCTATCGGGAAAAGTCGGTGTCTATTACTAAAATTCTTAATCTAAAAACAAAAATATTGGAAATTGAATTTAGCCACTTTGAATTTCAAAATACGTTAAAATTGAATTTGACTTTGTAGAATTTTTATGCACCTAATTTTTTAAGCAGGAACTTCCAAATTATATGGTAAAAAAAAGGGGAGGCGACAGGTTTTCATTTGCAGCCTTTAAATTTTTGCCATCACCGGTTCAAAAACGACAGCCAGTGATCACATTTAGGGACTGAATGAACACATATTGGACGGTCACTGCTATATTCATTTTAGAACTTAATTTAATTTGTTTTTCTGGCTTAATAGTTTTTTCGATGGATATTCAGTCATCAAGTTCAATGGACACGACGGAGGATCCTGACTCATCCCGAGGAGCGTCTGTTGCACAGACTACAAAGCCCATGTCGGTGGCTGCCAAATTAAAGGCTTTCAAGGAAAGGGATGAGCTCAAGATTGCTGTAATTTGTTCGAGTAACATGAATCGGAGCATGGAAGCTCATGCGTTTTTAGCCAAGAAGGGGTATAATGTAGAGTCATTTGTAAGGACACCGGAAATATGCTTTATAAGTGCTTAAAAATATGCTTTTTTCGTTACTTAAAAAAGCCCATAAATGCTTTATGAACAAATTGTAAATGCTTTTTATGCTTTCTGATTTCAATGAAAAACGAAAATTTCGGAACACTATTAGTACAGTTTACACATATTCCGTTCAATAACGCTTTAATTTTGATTTTAGTTAACTGAATGTATGAATTTTTTTTGAATATTTTAACAGAAAAAAATTTTAAAACAAAATAATTTTAAAGACACCCTTTTCAACAAGAGCACCCTTTAGGAACACCATTTGTGGCATACAGAACTCTTGAAAAAACTGTTTTTCAAAAAACTCATTTTTTAATAGATGCAAGTTTCCACAATTTTTTGAGTTAGGATTAACAGCGATCATGGGTCATTGATCATTAAAAGTCTAAAATGCTGAATAATGCTCTTTAAAATTTCAAAATGCTCAATAATGCTTTATAGAATCTCAAAAGGCTTTTTAGGCTTTTTAGGTGTTTTGAAATATTGTTTTTGTCGAATATCGATTTTACATACTGCCAAAAGATAAAAAACCCGGACACTGGGGGTCTGAGATGAAATATGCTTTTAAAGGCTTTTTAGGCGTTCCGGTGTCCTTAGTCATTTGGAACAGGGGATAAAGTTAAATTACCGGGCTCTGCCCCAGACAAGCCCAATGTCTATGAGTTTGGAACCACCTACGAATTTATCTATCAAGATCTGCTTACTAAAGATAAAAACATGTGAGTGACTAATGACACTGTAGTTAGTTAACATCGAGATTGTGATGTACTTTTTGTGTCGTTTGCATGTTAATCAAATGTTGAAGCGGTTGTAATTTTAAGTGTTTCGCATACTTTTTGACTCTTGCAGGTACACTCAAAATGGCCTGCTCCACATGTTGGGTTGGATAGAAATAGAAGAATAAAACGTAAGCCTGAAGGAGTTCCAGGCGAGCAAAGACCGATTTAATTTAATTATTACCTGTGAAGAACGCGTTTACGACCAAGCTTTAGATTGTAAGTAAGTAGTCTACATTTTAGAATGATTTCGTGGAAAATATCCTCACAATGAAATATTCTGTACATTTTGTTTTTTGTAAAGTTCGATTGTCAATGTTTCATTTTATTCTAGACACAGCTTTCGTCAGCAAGACTCTTCTTGCTGCTATAATTGTTAATTAGTGATTTTAATATATTTTAATAATCATATTATGCTGTGTCCTAATTAAGTAGTATAGAAGTTTTCTTGATTTATGTTTTTTAAATTCAACAATGAATTTTTTATAATTTCATAACTGTATTGCACAGATGTATTGTTCATATGACGTAAGCTTAAGAAATGTGGATTCACTGTAACTCAACTGCTATCAATTTACAAAATGTACATTAGAAGTAATTTAGAATATGCTTCAACTTTATGGAGCCAACAATTAACGAGTAAGTTAATGAATGAAATTATATCTGTTAAAAAAAGATGTCTTAGCATAATTACCGGGAAATATGTTAGTAGAAGTAATTATGCTGACGTTGCTAATACACTTAAGCTATAAAAATTGAAGATAGATTTACCAAACTGTTATTAAAATTTGGAGTAAAACTTCAAAAATCTGATAGATATGGTGACTTGGTTACTGGCTAAAACCTTATGTTAGATGTTGTACAAGACCAAGTAGGAATAAGTGTGTATTGGTCTAATCTATCTTAAATTATAAGCACTATTTTTGAGACTAGTTAAACAATCTTGTGCTATTCTTGTGTATGTGCTTTCGAATTGGAGTGATTAAAAACCCAGAATAATAAAAGATGTACGGATCTCGGATCTATAAAAAAATGGATTTTTGTATAAAATTTCAGTTATTTGTAAGTTTTTTTTATTCATTATTTCAATTGTATTAATTCCGTTGTACTCAGGACCGTCTTAGAAGACTTTTGTCATCGTTTCAGCCATTAATTTAAGTCCAATCGGACTGCTAACTATTTCAGTTACTTTATCCACGGGCGCACATAAGGAAAAAAAGCCCTGAAAACGGTAATTAATTAATTAAGGATATTTTAGGTATACAGTAAATGTGCTTCACATAAACAAACTAAACTACCGTATACTCAGAACTAAACGGGCTTTCACCACTATTTCCGACCTAAGCTCTAATTTTGAAATCAGCCATAGATTTCACAGTATCAAATTCTCCTAACTTCAGACTCAAACGTAATGGAGATAATGTTTGTTAACTGACTGCAGCTGCATGTACATACATACATAACATTTGCAGCTCAGAAATAATAACATTGTATGTATTTTTCATAGTAATATTAAATATTTAAATACATATGTCCATGCGCAAACCAATAAATGAAGAGTGTTGTAGCAAACCGGGTGATGTCTATTGATGCTTCCTTTCGAAAATCAAAGATTTTCGAAATTGGAGTTTGGCAAAATGAGTTCAAGTCAATTCAATGCTGTTACAATACAAAATAGTGGACTTAACTCCGGCCAAAAATTGGTTGCTGGGCTTAACTTGTTTTGTCAAAAAACAAATTCTTCAGCGAATTTTTAAACGTTCTGGTAACCTACGACCTCCAAACTTTCACGCTAACAATAAGTATTTTCTAGTTCCAACAAGCTATATACATAAGACTGGCTAAAAATCTCATTTTTGAAAACAATGGACTTAAATCGTTTTGCCAAGAAGCTCTTCAAATACAAGTCCAGTTAAAGCGTAATAAGCAATACAGAATCTGTCCACGTTCATAGTAACAATTGCAAAAAACGAGGTTTGCCAACGTAGTCTACACACGGATGAAGTAGGTAGCCATAATAGCAATGTTTTGATTTTTAGTGAATTATTTAACTCTTAAGCCCTTAACTTTTAATATACAGGTAGTTAAGCCCTTGGACAAAACTTGGGAGTTGAAAATGGAAAAGAATTCACTAAAACTCAGGACACTGCTATTTGGCTACCTACTTTGCTCATTTATTTAAGGCGGCACTATGAACGTGGACGTGTTCTGCATTGCTTAGTACAAAACTTAGACCGGAATTGTAGTTATTGGTTTGCGCATGGACATTATGTATTTAAATATTTAATATTACTATGAAAAATACAATTTTATTATTTCTGAGCTGCAAATGTTATGTACTGTCGGGGCAAGTAGTCTAGTCCCTTAAAATGCATCCATACCTTGGTTTTGTCCGTACCTATACTAAGCACGCACATTTTAGGGGACTAGACTACTTGCCCCGCCAATATGTACGTGCAGCTGCAGTCAGTTAACAAACATTATCTCCATTACGTTTGAGTCTGAAGTTAGGAGCATTGGATACTGTGAAATCTATGGCTGATTTCAAAATTAGAGCTTAGGTCGGAAATAGTGGTGAAAGCCCGTTTAATTCTGAGTATACGGAAGTTTGAGTTTGCAACTGTAGATAGACTTTACTGCCATCGACCTTGAGGAGAAGAATTATAAACTATTCTATTGTTGTTTTAATTACATCTTTAACACCAAGGACGAAATTAGATTGCTTCCTCACTTCACGTAGTTTTCCATTCCATACCTTATGTATATTTGGGAGAGTTCTGTATAAATGAATAATAATTTATTTACGCGACGATTTCATTAAGAATTAATTCCCCATGGGATGGATTTTAGACTCAGTATGCAGTGAGCCAGACAAAAAAGATTCCATACTTTTTAACAGAGTCCGTAGTATTTCTACTGCACTAAACATATATTTGAAGTATTTGTTTTGAATTTGTTCGCCATAGTAAACAAGCTTGACTGCATCCTCATCAAAATTCAAAAACTGAAGTGACGCTATCAAAAGTTTAAGAACACAAAAAAAACATTTCACTCCAAAACCTGAAAACCGCAATTGAAGCACTGTAGTGGATTACAATGCGCTGTAGTGATAGTGATTTAAGAAGCAAAATTTTAAAGTATCTGCAGGTCGTCGGTGAAGAAGCATTGTGGGGGTAAGTCCAGTATGTACACAACTAAAAGCATAGTGACGCAAGTCCTTTTGCCCATGAGAAGTTATGGCCAGGACTTACGCCCACTGATTTTAAGTGAACGGTGGACTTGGGTCATAATGCTTCTTCACCGACGTCAGGTATATATGTACTATGACTATAACATTTTTTAAAACATACCTATTCCCAAATTGGTGTTAAGTCCCGGCTATACATGTTAGGGTAACATTGGTACTTTGAATTAATTTTTGAAAACATCGAAGTAGAACATTTTGCACCTTTTCAAACAAGTAAATAAGACATTTCGCACCTTTTTAAACAAGTAAATAAGACGATTTGAACCTTTTCAAATAAGTAAATCAGACATTTTGCACCTTTTCAAACAAGTAAATAAGACATTTTGCACCTTTTTAAACAAGTAAATAAGACGGTTTGAACCTTTTCAAACAAGTAAATAAGACATTTTGCACCTTTTCAAACAAGTAAATAAGACATTTTGCACCTTTTTAAACAAGTAAATAAGACGTTTTGCACCTTTTCAAATAAGTAAATCAGACATTTTTCAGCAGTTCAAAGATATAAAAACAGGACTGTTTAAATCGTTTCATTAAATTGCAACTGAACGCTTTTTGCACCGTTTCAAAAATATATAAATAGACCATTTTTCACCTTTTCGAAGCAAGTAAATAGAATATTTTGCACCTTTACAAAAACGTGTAAATATGTATATGATTTTGCACCAATTTGAAAGCGGGTAAATGGGACATTTTGCACTTTTTTAAAAACAAGCAAAGAGAGCATATCGTATCTCTTAAAAACCAGTAAATAGAACTTTTTGCACCATTCAAATACTTACAGGCATTTTCAATTTAAAAACTAGGAAATGTAGTTATATTATGTAGATGCATCATTTTGCTTCTTTAGTTATTTAATAATAGTGATGTTTTTTGTACGTACAACTTGAGTAAAAGAGAAAGGAAAGCAAATAATAAGCTGGTAGAACGGCACGTGCATTTTTATTTTCCTATTTGTTCGACAAAGTAGTGTATTAGATTTATACGTATACAAGCTCAGGCCTTGAAACTCACTCGACTAAAGTTATGTTCCATATTAAGGTTTCCATCGTGCTTATAAAATCCCTAAATGTGAATATAATGGATGCATTCAACTATATATAAAATACATACGGTGATTTCCACTTGCGATAAAATTGAATAAAAATGACATAACAACGTGTTTTCTAGATTTCATTTCCTTTTTTTTTGTTTTTCACTTAAATGTATGTATATGCACGTATCTGCATTTTTCTTCGACTTATTTTTTCCTGTATACTTTCACTTCGACTGAGCCTCTTGGCTTTTATACTGGCTTTTTCGTTTACTTCGATTTGGTTTCCCTATTTGTATTTGTGTTAGACAACTTGGCTTAATGCTGCCTGTCTCAAAAGTGAAATAAATGTTTGCAATGTAGATTCTGATCTTGATCTTGAATGTAGATTTGAGTGTCTCTGGCTGAGTTTGTTTAAGCATTACGAGTACTCCAATGCATTCGTGAAACTGCTGGAGTGAAAGTTTAGAGTGGTTTAAGGAGCAAAATGATATTTTTTAATCCCATAATACATTAGAACAAGCAGCTGTTGCCTAACCCATTTCTGTAAAACGGTACAAGAAAAAATTGTAAAACATTTTACGTCAGTTTTTGAAATGTGTTAATTGTTTTATATACAGGTTATTAAATAGGTACTTGAAGTACTTGTTTAAAAGTTACAAAATGTCCAATTTACACGCTTTTGAAAAGGAACAAGTCTCTTTTTGCACCTTTTTTAAATGTCCCAAACGCACATATTATTTCCCTATCTTTGAACAGATGCACAATATTCGACCAACATACTTTTCAAAATTTGCCAATTGTCAGTTTTTGATGTTTTTGGAAAAGTTCAAAATCTCCTTTTTACGCGTTTTGAAAAGGCATAAAATGTTTTATTTACGTGTTTTCGAAATATTTGGAAAATATCCAAAATGTTTATTTTGGAAAAGGACCCGTCCTTCAATACCTTGGAATTTGATCCCCAAATAAATCAGGGAGAGCAAATGCGTTGGGTATACATAGTATTGGATAGTTTCCTGGCACAAATGTGTCCTTTTGCTTCTTGCCACTCGACGTTCGAGCTTTAAGACTCTCACTCTAAAACTTGGAGAGAAGCCGAACCACGAAGCTGGTTAAAGTAAAAATAAAGG
Source organism: Dicyrtoma fusca (assembly GCA_034695205.1). Taxonomy (NCBI): domain Eukaryota; kingdom Metazoa; phylum Arthropoda; class Collembola; order Symphypleona; family Dicyrtomidae; genus Dicyrtoma; species Dicyrtoma fusca. Next base: position 12,999 of record JAQFZC010000420.1, read on the forward strand.
ACAACCATGACCCTTGTCACGGGACGGCATGGCATCTTGCAAAGTACGTTTCAATTGGTTTGCGTGTTCTTGCGATTAGTTTAAGCTATGAAAGGGTTAGGACACAGCAAGAGAGAAGGCATTGAAATATTCGTAGGACGCCTTACTCAATAGATGCATAGCATAGACGTCGTGCTGGTACTCTGCTTTCCCCAAAATTTTATTTTCAAATTTCCGCTCCCTGTACGTGGCATGGTGGGCCATAAGTTATGGGGACTGAAATGAAACATGACAAGAGAAAGGCGTGCGGTGTCCGTGTGGATTACTATCTACAAACCAAATCGTTTTATTCCACTAAAAACTTTAACTTGCAATTTTCTTACGTCTTACAAGTAGACTTTGTCCGTCCAGCTTATCCTCACTCAGATCAAATCAAATGGCAAACCAAATAGAATGCATTTGCAATGATGTTATCCCATACAAGTTGCAGCTGCTGGCATTAGTTGGGACTCAATGCAGTGCAGTGTACAAGAGTGCTTCTCTGTAATGGTAATATAGTTTAGAAGCAAATTTAAATTTTGCATGGGCTTTACATACTTTTAAAAGAGCAACTAGGCTTTTACCCTCACTTGGAACGATTTTTAAGCGGAATTTTATGATTGCTTTATTCACTTTATTGTCTAAAACATTTTTGGTCTTACTCACTCTTAGTCTTGAACTTGTTATTCACAATTTTTATGGTACAAAATAAAATCGGATTTGTAAAAAAAAACAGGCATCCACTATACAATATAATGGTGGTCCGAACCGCGCACCGTGTAAACTGCTGACGCCATGAATTTAAATTTGGAGCAACCCCCCGAAAAACTTGTAGATGCGTAATTTGTTTACAAGGATTTTCGTAAAGACCACATTAGGCACGAGCTTCGCTTCGGGGCTTCGTTGGTTATACTAGTAGCCTTGTCCAGCTCATTACACTTTAATCTCTGGAATTGGCAGTAAAACTACTAGTATAGTGCCTTAGGGGAATCAAACCTTTGAAATATTTAACCTTTTCGAAACACTACTTATATCTGGTTTCTCAACTTCTTGAAAATGGTAATTTCTTGTTTTGACCTTTTTGAAAGTGTTAAATTGTAGTTTTGAATGATTTTGAAAATGTTACTTTTTAGTTTTGACCATTTTGAAAGTGTTAAATTGTAGTTTTGAATGATTTTGAAAATGTTAATTTCTAGTGCTGACCTTTTTGAAAGCGTTACTTATTAGTTTTGTATGTTTTTGAAAGCGCTACTTATAGTTTTAAATGTTTATGAAAATGAAAATTTCTAGTATTTGACCGTTTTGAAATAATTAATGTGCAGACGAAACATTTTTGTAAAAAATTCTTTCCATGTTTCCTAGTTCCGAATAGGTTAATGTATACGCATATATTTATCCAGTTAAAAATAATGTGTTTTGTACTGTAGTGTAGATGAAAATTTGTAGGTCAATTTTTATTTTATTAAGCTATAGTTCCTGATCTTATACGTGTTGCACATTTTCAAAGGATAAACAAATGTGTAGGTGTGTTGGCGTGTGTGCCCTGGGTTTACAATAACAATCAAGGAGCTAATAATTCGTAAACGATCAAAAATACTGATGCGTAGCTTGCGGGCGGCGTAGTTCGACAGACGGTGTAGTAAATGCTATGTTCAACCCGGAATATTCATTGTGCAAAGCCTGTTGTAACCTCTTCTTTGATCTGCGGCAAACCACCGAACCGGAAATGTGGGATTTGTCAAACACTGTCTGTGCTATGCGAAGCTCCATTACGTGGTCTGCCTCCAACTTGGCTGTGACTTTCTTTGAATGGAAGTTAAGCGAAGCGGATGACGGGGGGAAGGAAGTGGAGAAGTTCTCCAAGAAATTCCCTATCCGGACAACAACCATCGGAAATAACGGAAGTGAAGAGGAAAGCCTCCTCATCCATCCAACACACACACACACACAGACTGGTCAACGACATTTGGCTGTCAGATCACTCACTCTCGAGGTCACAAGGGCATCCCACTTGGGCTCCCAAAATCCTATACGCTTGATAGCTATAAGCACACAAGACATATATATATAAGTATTTATAGCTATTTGCAAATCGTAACCAGTACAAATGATGGGAGTAAGCAACACAGTCCGTATGTACTTTCCAATACTCTGTGGTGGTTTGTTCAGATATGATATCTGGAAACTAGCAAAATTTCTATTTACATGTTTTTGAAGAAGTGCAAAATGTTACAACTGCATGTTTTCGAAAAGGTGCAAAATGTTACAACTGCATGTTTGCGAAAAGGTGCAAAATGTTACAACTGCATGTTTTTGAAAAGGTTCGAAATATTACAACGGCATGTTTTTAAAAAGGTGCAAAATGTTACAACTGCATGTTTTCAAAAAGGTGCAAAATGTTACACCTGCATGTTTTTGAAGAGGTTCGAAATATTACAACTGCATGTTTTCGAAAAGGTGCAAAATGTTACAACTGCATGTTTTCGAAAATATGCAAAATTTTGCAACTGCATGTTTTTGAAAAGGTTCAAAATGTTACAAATGCAAGTTTTTTAAAAGGCACAAAATATTCCAACTGCGTGTCTTTGAAAAGGTGCAAACGTTACAATTGAATGTTTTCAAAATGATGGGCCATTTTTTTTCTGCATGATTTGGTGTTGATGCGAATTTTCTCGTTTTTGAGAAAGTGCTCGCTGTTTTTGCATGCAATTAGAAAGTTTAAAATTGCTGTAATTGTATTTTTGTAAAGGCCAATTGTAGGTTTTCTATTTACATAAGTACGGGTACCGTAAAGACCCAAATAGTGCCCCCGGGCACTATTTTAAACTTCAAGCTAAGAGACCCCGGGCACAATTAGATACCCGGGCACAAATAGGGACCCGTCCCGGACATTATATAGGGAGGGCACTAAAGTTCGCGCTAAGACACCGGGCACAATTAGAGACCCGGCACTATTAGAGACCGGGGCACAATTTGGGTCTTTACGGTATATGTACGTGTGTTCTCTACACTTCTCTAAAGGGTGTAGACAGTACTACATATTTACACTTTTTGAAACGTGGTAAAATATATGTGCCACTACCACGTGTTTTAAGATGAGATTTACAAGCGTATATTACACCCTTACTATCTTTTAAATTGAAGGCTTCCCAGATAGTTTGTTTTTTTGCTTAATTCATACAAAATTTAAAAATAAAGAATTCATCACAACTTTGCTGCATTTTTAGATAGAGTATTTAGTAAACCAGCTCACTATTAGCAATCAGCTGAATTATCTACAATCTAACTCAAAAATGTCGGTTGCAACGGCTATTGCCGTATATCAGCTCTAACAAAGGATGTAGTCTAACTAATAGTTACATAGGTATATCTGCTTTTAATCTTATAGTTAATGCCACACACATCTCCTCTCCATTATGAAAATTATTAAAACATTGCATTACACTAACTATTACAATTAAATACAGCTCTTCCCATGAGTAAAATGAACCTAATCGCTTGCAAGTGAAAGTCTAAAAAAGCCAACAGCTAACTCTCACAAATACTCGGCACAAGTAGAAGACAGAGAAAGAAATACTATCGAGATTTGTCTTGTGAAAGTAACACTAAAACTACGTAATGCACTACAAAAACAAACATACCTATACGATTAGCCCAAAACTCAAGTCAAAAATACCTCCAGAAAAACGAACTAGCCCTCGAGGATTCCATTACATGTCCCTGACTGTTCCTTGGCACATGTAGGTATACACAAATGGTGATTGTTGACGTAGAGGCGAGTGAAAGGGAGCAGGGAAATGAAATAAAAATCTCTGGTAAAAATAAAGAGAAAATAAAGAAAAATAAAAGGAGAAAGGGAAAGCTAGTCAAGGTATTCTTTGTCCAGATTTAATTCCCATAGCCATGTCACAGCATACATACTGAGAGAAGGCCTGTATTAACAAACTTCATAGGAGTAAGTATGTATTTCTCGAAAATTGTGTTGTAGCGCAGTCAAACAGTACCTTTTCACATATATTTAACAAAAATTATATTGACAAAGTTTAAAAAAAAATAAATTAAAAAACAGTTGAAAAGCGAAATGTGGTTTACAAAAAAAGGTTATTTTTGTGGAATAAAAAATTTGGACAGCAATTAAATACTGTGCCCTATTTTTTTAGTGCGCCCAAAAAATAAAACTATTACGAACTGTTGGAGGCAACAACTGTTCTAAGTTGGCTAGAAAGCGTGAAAATAGGCTCCAGCACTCAACAATACCCTTCACAATGCAAGACGAGGCAGTAAACTGCAGTCCACGCTTCTGGCTGCCATCCTTCACATTCCAAGTTCTATATGTTCAGGAAGGGAAGACAGAGAAAGCTATAGGAACTCACTCTATAAATGTTCTTGTAATGTACCTCCACGTAATGTAATGGAGAAGTGCAAGTGTAAATATGTGGCGGAAAAGAGTAAATAGTAAACGCAGGCGTCTCGCTTTCTGTGCTATTATTTTTTGTATACTTTACTTTCTCTTGCTTTCACTCCTTTCTCAAGCAATACCCAGGGACGTCCATATACTAATACATTCCAATCACTTTCCTTCCCCTCAACCGCTATGCTTTCTCTATTTTGGTTTTCTCCACCGCTCCGTTCAGCCTAACTACTGTGGCCGCTTTCACTCTCGCTTTCACCATGAGAGGGAAAAGATTCGTCTTATCCATGCATGGGGAACAGAAGCAACTCATATCAAACTGATACAAAACTTGTGCTTTCACTTTACTTTCTCTTCATTCCCGATCTTGCACTCGAGCTGTGTGTAGCTATTTCTGCAGGCAAACTACTCCACCAACAAATTACACCACTATAAAGTCAAACTTAGTCTCTGGGAAATCTCGTGCTCAAAATTTATTTCCTCTTTGCTGCTTTCTCCGTCTCCCTTTGTATTTGGTGCAGGGAAAGGGACTTGTCGCACCTTCCCCCATTCTGTATTCCTGAACTAAAAATTCCTTACAAATCTAATAAATGCTACTCCATAGTATAACAAAAGAAAAACATAATATTCTTTTAACAAATACGCTGTCGTCAAAATTGTATTTTCCCTATTTAGGTGTGTTTAGTGTTATTACATTCTTGTGTCAGAGCACCCGAATTTCCGTCAGAAATTCGATTTACTAATCTGAAAATAGTGAGGCACTATATGGAAGGGCGGCATTTAAAACAAATTTACAATAGTTTCTAAACTTCCTCTCAAATACGACGGGAATTTTGGTTAATCATGTAAATCCAACATGAATTTGTGGCCGTGACTCTCGTACGCTATTGTGTGTGTAACGGCACATGAAAGAAATGAAAAATACGTTTGACTATAGACACAAGCATTGGAAATAAAGAATTTAAGAAGTACTTTGTAAATAATGAACACTATTACAATTAACAATGAACCAAGTTGTCTGTATGCTTGAGCATTTTGCAACAAAAGTGCTATAAAAACTTAATATAATTATTACTTGAAAACTTTCACCCTACAACCATTGTGAACAAAAATTCTCAGAAGTAACTGAAAAGGTTTATAGTTCACCATCTCATAGTGCTTCGCAGTTATCAAAACAACTCATCCCACAATATATGTATTTACCTACCCTATTCTTCGAAAATTACTCGAAATTAAAACCCCGCACAAGGGGTTATATGTCATAACCCAAGATAATAAAGATAATACTGATGTAAATATGGCGAACAGACATAATTGTGAAAGATTCCGACCATTTCCTGTCTTTCCAGTTGTCAGATTTTAACTTTCTGAAGTAAAGGGAGAAAGTACTGGGGAAAGTTGAAATAAAAAGACAAAGTAACAGTTGGAGAAGTCGAGGCAGAAAAATGGAGAATTCGACGGAGGGTTTGGAGCTACTGGCGTCAAATTTGAAGCTGAACTCGGGGGTGATTTGGGGGGTGGAGGGGGAGTTGGGGGGCGAGGAGGAGGGGGTGGAAGAAGATCACGTGTACCGACACTCCCCCACCGTCACCGTCATCCTCGTCTTTGCGTACATTGTGATTCTGGTGATAGGGGTGGTGGGGAACAGTTTGGTGGTGGTGGTGGTGCTGAGGTCACCGCGCATGCGCACTGTCACCAACCTCTTTATCCTCAATTTGGCCGTCGCGGACCTCCTCGTCATTCTCTTCTGTCTCCCCCCCACGCTCCTCTCCAACATTCTCGTCCGTAAGTCCAATGTTTTCAACAAAATTATTTTATTTCACGGCATTCAATGGGGTACGGACTCATTACTGTTAAAAATTAGTATCGATTCCTAAATCCCTTGAAGGAGGAAATATCCTTTTAGAATTTAAATAATAATTTACGCCTTTTTAAAGCTTCAAAGTATATTTAAGGTTTCGTCGGAAATGTGAGTAAAGTCATTCATTCTCTTGGTTTTCTGAGGGTTTACGCATAGGGAGAAAGTACTAAATAGTACATTTTAAAAAATCACAAGTCTGCCATTCAAGTAAAAGTTGTCAACACGGGCAATATTATGCAGACATGATAAAAAAGATTATAGGAGATTGGCATGCCTTCAAAATTTCTTAACATTTTGTTCTCACGTTTATGAAGTTTCAAAGTATGCTGGCTGTATACTAATTTTATCCACATAACAACAAGCAGGGAAGAAGGAACGACTTAGTTTACTATGCTAAGCATAGAGTGTTGGTTGACATACTTTTGACCTCTGGGGAGAAACTTTCACTTAACATAAACGAGTAAGTGCACACACATAGGTGATTTTGCTGTACACACGTAGCGAGTTTTTGCCTTATTTAAAATGCAAAAACAATTATATCATGGGCGAAGAAGCATTGTGGGCTAAATCTAGTCCCCGGGTAAAAGCATTGTGGCGCAATATAAACTTTATATTATTTTAGGAGTATATAAGTTCTTTATATACTCCTTTTTTTAAAGTAGCAAAACTGATACTTACACTTAATAAAGAATATGTTAGGATTTACATCCGTTGTAAACACAGATAAGAAGTTGATATGTAGTTTGGCACTTACATTGAAATTATATGAAGAAAAGAATGGGCTTGCTTCTCAATGCTTTTAAGTGAGGATTGGGACTTGATCCATTATGCTTCTGCCCTTACGATGCTTAGCTCCTTCGGGCATTTACGTTTTAAAAAAAAGGATACATGAATGAAGTCCAGGAAGTTTTATTTGAAGTAGTAATTGAAATTCCCCTCCTACACACAAAGAGAGAAAGCACATGACAGTAACAAAGTACATCAACATATATCACCACTTATGTCACTTTGACGTAGGATTCCCTTGCGTGTGTGCCATTATGTACTTTCACTTTTTTTTCTGATCAATGTTTGAGCAAATCCTTAATCTTTCGGCGGTACAGAACGATTGCCTTAGCCATAAAATGCAACTACAAGTAGAAGGATTACGGCTCCCTACATCGCCATTAAGTCATTTTGAAGCGTCTTTAAAAAAGGATAAAGGCATTTTATGCATTAGCTAATTAGTACAAGAGAATTAGGACACGTCATAAAATACAGGTTATGTGTTTTATTATGACTAATTATCTCGTCTAATTAACTAACGTATCGTTCCATTCCGCTAAAAAGGTTTATCAGATGTATTTTCGTAGATACTTTCTTCAATTTACGGCTATTAGGGAAATGCGAAGTTTCCGCATGTACGTCCTGTGCTAGGAAGAAACATTTTTTTATATTCCTTCCATATTTTGTACTCTTTTGTCTTTTGTTTAAAGTCGTACATTTTGTCCTTTTTTGATTTTCTTTGAAAACCTACACATGAGTTATAAATCTACATATTTTAAAATGTTCTTTCGAATATCTTTTTTAAAGCTATTTTTGAACAGCCCCTTCAGTGTTAAGCCTAGCTGTACATATGTTGTATGTATATATCCATAGCCAACGTATAGGAGACCAAATTTATTGGATATTTATGTAAGAAGTAGGTAAATGCATATAATACATACGTAGGTAGCCAAGGACGCTGCTGGCCAATGCAATTTCCAAAATAATCCTTTTCACAGGAATGAAATATAAGTTGTAAAATTAATACGATAATGTGACATACCTAGGAGCTCCTTGGATATACATAGATTCACTTAGCTACATCTGATATGGTATCCCTACTATAGCTTTTATATTATTTACTACTACTAATAATAATTCCCTAACGTGAGTAATTCAAGTGGACCCGATCCCACCTTGTACTTTCTTAAAGTACCATCTCATCATTCTTATCTCGTCCAATTTCAAATCATTTCCCCATCTTAAAATATATTCGGATATAGAAGCAAAGTGACCTTTGGCAGCTATCATGATTATTAAAATAATTTTATTAATTATTATTATTGGATTTGTCATTTCCCAACTTTCCTTGCGCACCATATGACGTCGCCATCATACAGAAAATATGATCATGGATCCGCACTTCCCGTATATACAAAGAGGACAATTTTTTGAAGGGAGACAGCTGTTCTGTGTTGAGTGGAGGGTAGAACTCTAGGGATAATAAATTTGGTCGGGTGAGATTGAAACTTTGCCTTGTAGAGAATCTGTGGGAATAAATATATGGATTTACTTTTGCATAGTTACTATAGGAGCTATATGGCATAAGCATTTATACCAATCTACAAGTTGAGACAAGTTTACAATCTGCTCAACTTCCCATTAAGATTGACAAGTTACAGGAGGAGAAAGTACTTTCTCTTTCTCCTCGCAACCCCGGCAACGTCTGCAGACAGCAGAGTATAAACTTGCCGTAGTGTCAGTGCACTGAAAGTAGATAGCCCGTGGGGTGACTGTGCATATTATATTATTTACAAGATCCTAAGACGGTTACTATTTAAACTCACATTAACAGCAAGTTCGGAGCCTATTAAATGGCAAGTGTTATTCCTTCCTACTAGGCCAATCCAGTACAGTCAACGGCCTCCTTAAAAATCTTCACTTCCCATCCAAAGCGTAGTCTAAGGGGCAAAATGACATGCTTTCACTCGCTTTCACTTTCTATTCAAATGGCTGCGATAGCTCGTTTTTAAATTAAGAAGTGTTTTTTACTTAACAATTTGTAGAATAGCTAAGAATGTGCTAGGGGGACTAATACTTTTTTCGATGCACTTTTTACATTTCTGAAAAGTGAAATTATATGAACTGGGTTGTTTAAAGAGGCATTATTTACCTGTTTTTCGACATGCTTATTTTGTGTTTATGAACATTTATTTCTACCTAGTTACAATCTACTGAACTTAACTTTAAACGTTAAAACAACGTTAAAATTTTCCCTTTTTTATAATACCTTCTAAAGTTTTTGTGTCACAGGTTTAAAAAGTCATAAAAATATTTTATGTATGCGTACATGTTTTTGAAAAGGTGTAAGGCGCAAAACTTTCACGTATTTAAAAGGCGGCACGTGCTTTGTTCATATATTTTTGGAAAGGTTTCAAAATAATCTATTTAGGCACATATTTTTGAAAAGGTACAATATGTTCTGCTTTCCCCTTTTTGTACAAATGCAAAACATTTCTGTCGAGGTATATTGTTCCCGGAAGAAGCAAAACATTCAATTTTTGCATTAGAAATTATTTGACGCGGTGTGTTTCACTCACTGTTCTTACTACTAAACGGTTAGATTTATGCATTTTGTTCACAACAATTCTGAAAGAATGCGTGCTATTGCTTCTTAACCCAGGAAATGGAAACTGAATCCAAAAGCGGGGGAAATCGCATGGCAATTGAAAGGGGTATTTTAAAAGTGTCTCAATTCATTTGACAGTGCATTAACAGCTTGTTATTCAGAAAGTACAATTATGTACACAGCACAGCCATCCATGTGGAACTCATCTTAAGAATCTGCGCTGAGCTACTGCTTTCTCTACAGGATGTCTTGAAAAATAAAATCAGAGCCCAGAGCACTTCGTGCCACCACTTCAGTGCCTCTCCGTCCAGGGTAAACCATAATATCGTATAAATTGAACCCAATTAAAAATTCATGCCAAGGCCATTTCTTGAGAGCAGTAGACAATACAGAATTGTTGCTTGAAATACCCGTACATATTTCGACCAAACTTGAACAGAAGCTCCATGGTTAATTAATTCACTATTTAATTAATTAATTCCCAGAATCCGTGGTCACTCAGTCTTCATTAATTCAAATGATGCATCTCACTAACAGTTTCCTCATTTACGGGAACTGTGTTTTGTATACCTAGAAGAGAAGTAAGAAGAAAATTTAAATTTTAAAAGAAAGTGAGGATTTTGAATAAATGTATAAAACTGAGATTGTGAATCGGAATTCCCTCGTTGTCGGTTTAAGATTGTATTCACGAATAATTACTTTCACATCACGTTTTACTAGCAAACATCTTTTGTATTCATAAAATTCGACTAGCGGACATTCATACTTGTTATGTTAGTGGTCGAGTGAAAGCATATTACATTACACTCGCAAGCTCTCTAAACTTTCACCCGGCAGCGTCTTACAAATTAATAAAAATGGAATAAAAATTGAATGAAAATTTGTGTATTTAGTGCCATTGCAAATTTCAAAGAATAAAATTAAAATTTCGCTTACTTTTTTCCCATTTTGTGTACATACATATATACTTTCATCCAATTGAGAAAGTAATTCTTAGAATTTTCTTCTATTCTATTTTCCCCCCAATTTACTGTCATATCAGGTAGAAGGAGAAAGCAATAATCCTGGCAGATATGCAAATTTAAAAATCTCCATAAATTGATTGGTTATATACTTAAAGGTACATTCACCTAGAACTTCTTGGAAAGCAGAGCATTAATTAGAAAATTAATCACAAATAAAAAGATATTTGTTTTGTAAATATAGCTTTAGACTTACGCCTTCTCCTTATCTTTTCGTCCAATCTGTAAAATACGGATATACAAACAGCTTAGATTGACAATTCCCAATGGGATTGTCTTCAACGCGACAGAGCACACGCCTAAATCAATCATGTAAGCACGTGTGAACGACACATTGTGCGTCACTCTTTTTTATTTGGATTGGATCGTCTTTCTGTTCCTAGTAATTTATTGTGATGTAACAATGGATAGCAGTATGTTCGAATGTGTAAACTTTCTCCTGCGTTGCTTGGCTCGTCTCTCACTTTGAAAAGTACGTTACAAAAACAAATTAGTGAGTGAGAAACTTCCCTTGTACGTGGGAAGACAAGATGCGTGTGTGGGTACGCTGAGAAGCAAAATGGCGTATGTACCTAATGTATTTTGGAATTTTAAATGCTAAATGGCATTTTGTTATTCTTGCCAGTACATACGTTATTTTTCTTCTTAGATCATGAAGCAGCAGCGTGTTTTTTTGTTTCTCAGGTCAAAGCCGTTGCCTGGAAGGCAGGCGAGTAATTATAATTACGCCGTGGACGTCCAAGAAGAATATTTCTGCAAACATGTTAGATAATGGAGAAAGTGACTAGGGAAAGGAAATATGGGAGAAAGGCTGAAGCACATATAATATGCCACTCGAGGCATTTTATTAAGACCATAGATTTTCATTAGCAGAACAGAAGAAAGTTACACGCCATATGTACGCGTGTGTCTAAATATGTGTACTTTCACTAATTGTTACGTACAGACTAGACTTGCAATTTAAATTAACACTTCCCTCCCTACTTAATAGTGTTGTGGCTGTCACTGTAACAAACAAGTTAACACACTACCAGCAGAAGAGTAGTGTAAGTATGAGTAACTTAGTGTGAGTAAAAAGCACAACTTTCACTTTCTTAAAGGTGTAAGAAGCAAATGTCTTTTGTACATATTTTCGAACTGGTGCACCAATAACTATATTTACGCACTTTGTTCCTTAAGCTTTCAATATTCTATTTTTCTCCCATTTAATTTCTATTGAATACATTTTTTCATAATTAATTATAAATAAACACTGCTAGATCATATTTAATGTCAATGCAATGTTTGATTGTTCTTTTCCTACAAATACTCACTAAGCAATGCTAATTATGGAACAGGTGTTTAATATACAATCCAGATATACTTTTTTTCTGCGTTGTATCAGTCTCTCTCAAAATTTCCTTCCAAGGAGAAGTTTTTCATGTCATAACATTATACATACATATGCATGTACTTTCGTCTATCTACATAGGTATGTACTTATAGTGACAGCTAATGAAAAAATTATCTCATCATCAGAGTACTTTCTTAACTTTCGGAGAAAGCAAAAGGAAAGCTACGAATAATGTAACAACTGTGCATGGAAACAAAAATGACACTTGCCAACTTTGCAAGTTTTTGATGTGGAAATTGTCTCATATGTGTTTATTCTTTAAAAAGATTTTTTTTAAAAAACTTTCTCATAACTACTTGTATTGTGTGTCCTTGTTTTGCTAGATTTTCTCCATTTTTGGTATGATATTTTCTTTGCGAAATCTTGTGCTACTTTCTTTTTAATCTAATTATTGCAAAGGAACATGAAGTGGCAGACTGGCAGACTAAGAGATTGTGTCCATACCCATTCTTTTTACGTCCTTTAATTAATAAATGAAATGAAATGTCTAAAGCAGAAACAAAAACAGGAAACTATGGGTCAATGAAGTGCGCAAGATGTTTACGGCGACAGATTGCGTTGAATTTCCATAGTTTATTTTAAAAGTGTACTAATTTACAGAGGGACATGATGCAATCAATTATTGGAAAAGTTTTCAAAAATTTCAAACTACTTTAAACGTTAAGTACATATGCACAGGTTTGCTGAAATGCAGAGTGTAGTAGGCCCCTGCTTACTCAGTCACTAATTTAGTAAATTGTGTTATTAACTCAATCCCTCTGTTTGTCTTTCCTTGTAAATACTTGTTTCCGGAGTTCCAAGAAATTATTTCACAACTAATCTGCGTATGGTACACGTGTCGGATAATAGGATTCTTGACAAAGGCGATTTAATCACAATAGTAAAAATATCGTGTGAGTTAAGGGGCAAAAGGAGGTATGTGTCGAAATCATGTTGAAAAGAAAGTCACACGTATTTTCTAGTTTAGAAGGTGTTTTAGAAATGTTTTAATTCCCGTTGCTTCTTCAGTTCTTGGTCGTGCATCCATAGATTAATTCATTCGTACTTAGTTAAGAATTATTTCATGCATTATGCATACTCATCCGTCATTTTGCTTCTTTAGCCATATCAACTTGTATGTATACTTATCGTACTAGTGCTCCCTAATAAATGAATAAACAAGCAGTGAATTATCCGGTCTACTTTGTCACGGTTCCATTTTCTGCATTTCCCTTATGTTTCTAAGTAGACTTGCGTTTAAGTAGCTACATGGACAAGTCTGACGAATGACAAATGCTAGTAAATTAATTATAATTCCTAGCAGAGGAGCTTAGAGCCAAAAAATGAAAGTCTAAGCGAATTAATAACAGAGGGAAAGTACGGTGTAAGTCGGCATGGAGGGAGCTAAGGTAGACGTCCAAGAAGTATGTAACTTGCACTACATTACGTCGGAAAGAGACAGGAAACAACGATTGATGTCGACATTGACATTGACTTTGATTTTACTTTATTACTTTCCATTGCATGTGCCGTAGGAAGCTTAACTTTAACGCTAATACCAGCGCCATCCCTAAAGTTAACTTTGTAATCTCAATTATTAATAATGCCACGAATAGAAATTCAGCTCTGCAAGTGTAATTGGAGATGCTTAGTTTGCTTGAGTTGAGCTTTAATTCAATTGAACAGAATATTGTATTTGAATCAAAGGGCATTGAAATATTGGAAGGTATTGAATATAGCTTCAAGACTTAAAACAAAGAGGGAAGGGACCACTCAATTATTACACCATATAAAAAATTGCTTCATTTCGAAATATGTACAATCTATTGCACCTTTTAATCCACACATGTGCATGTGTAATCCTTTTACCTTTTTTCGAATTCCAAGTTTTATACTTTTCCAAACTGAAATATTACTTTTTGACTGTTTGAAGAAAGTTATTCCAAAAAGTGAAATGTTCTGTTATAATGCTTGTTCAAATCGTTTTCTTGTAATAATTTTGCCTTTAAAAAAAATACTTTGTTTTAATTTTTACAACGATGGATATTTTAAGTTTTGGATATTTAGAAACCTTGAAAACCATGCCTTGCCTTGTAAGAACGCTAGTAGGTACCATTTGTCTTATTCAGCTTAACCTAAATCTCAACTGGTGTAGCGTCATTTTTGGAAAGGCCCTAAGGTGTTACTGAAAGCATTAGTATATGTATGTGCATATCTATCTATGTAGATTTTGCACAAAAAATGTAAAAGTGAATGCAAAATTAAATGCAAATGCACGCAAATGACCTTTTACTCTCTCTCTCTGCCAAACTTTACAACTGTAATTCAAATTTCCAAGTGAAAGTGTCTGCTTACATGTAGCACTATATGTATATGTAGATGTAATTTGATAATAATATAGTTTATCCTGAGACGAGCCACAAAACTTTCTCCTCCTATATGTCTCCATGCCGCTGGCAGGGGAATAGGATTTGGAATCGCCTAGAAATTTCCAATGAGATTTTGATTTCCAAGTCGACTTTGACTTTGGAGATGACTTTGACAAGGTGTTCCGCCATGAAGATAGAATTTAATATCAAAATCAAAAACCACCCCGGGTTAAGAGGCAATACTGGTAAAGGCATATTTATATACGCTCCAGTATGCTTGCCAGGAATGAGCCAAAATGTCAAAATGAACCGTCTTTAAATAGCAAAACATACAGTGTACAATAAAAGGCATACCTATACTTTTATATCTTTGTCAAGTGGACCGATCTGAATAACTTGGCTTAAGGTTTTTTGAAGTGGTGAAAGATCAAAACAGGCTTTTCCTTATTTGAAAATAAAAAACATGATATGACCACATGCATGTTCGTCTCAGGCATGTGGTCTTATAGTACTACTTCCTGGAAAGGGCAAAACTTGCTATTGAAGCTTTTTTAAGTTTGCAAAACGTTCTATGAAATTGGAAAAATATGATGTTTACAATTACGAGGAGTGCAAAACATTCTATTTGTAATTTTTCAAATTGCAAAACCTTATCTTGCAACTTTTGGAAGACTGTAAAAAATGTTATTAACATATTTCTAAAGAGAATAAAAAAAATTGTATTTAAACGTTTGCAAAGAGAGCAATACGTGCTATTTAATGTTGATCCAGAGCTCTATACAATACAGTGAAAGTAGAAAGTTGCTATTAGCGTATTTTGCCTCTAAACGTTTTCGATCGCGCTCCATTGAGTTTCTGCACCCACACTTTCCTGCGGTGGGGATGCGAGATGCCGGGAGAGCGAAAGACTTATTGTAGAAGATACTGCGACAAAATAAAGCGATTAAAAATCAAATCAGAGCAAACTTCTTTCTACTTTACTTTGGTACACAAGTTCCCTTCTTCCCTTATCCGGTCCCTCCTAGACTTGATGCAAACTTTTTCTTTGCTTAACTCAAAATCAAAATTATAATCGGCTGCAAGATAAAAATAAAGGTATGGCAACAGATTCATAATCGAATAGAGACACAGCAGACAACGACACATTTGCATACAGCTTATTCATAGGACATTTACATCCAGTCTGAGACAGTTTCCACAAACATATAAAAGTGCGTAAACTGCTGCAATGACGTGTGTGTCTGCATAGCAAAAGGCAGCGTGTAGTACAGACCGTAATTATTGCATATTTCTTTTTGCATCTTAATTTTCCTTTAGATTATACCGGATATATGATTGCCGAGACATACATAATATGTATACTGAAGAAATTAGCAAAATTAGGGGCCATGCATATTCTAAACTAATCAGCATAATCATTAAGTAGTAAAGAAAAACCTCCTCACAAAGATTTGTCATGATTTAATTTTCAAACAACGTCTTATCTACTTACATTCAGAGTGAAAGTTCATCAATAAGTATATAAACATTACATTTAAAGCCATGAAAAACATTACTTAAAGTAAACTTTTGAAAAAGAACTAAGATCTAAGTATGATTATTGCCAAATTCACAGAGTAATCTGACACATCTCGAAATTCTAGGAACTCATATCTGCCCACAGTAAAATTGTTATTCCGGGTAGTACATCTAAGTAGCCCAGTTTTCATTGAAGATCTGAATAAACAATCTTTTATCTTATGGCCTATAAGATTATCTGTCAGATCTGGCGTATTATTATACGTACGTCGGTAGTTACAACAAATTGATTTAATATATGTAGATGCTTTCACTATACATTTCACCCATATATGTACAGATATATCCATATATATAAACTTTACTACCTTTGCACATCAGAATTTCGAAGCGTCGGCAGACGGTAACCTTTTAGGTACGAAACGAAAGGCTCCAGTATATAAATGAGTGGATACTTTGATGTACTTTCCCAGTGAGTATATGCGCACGTGTATAATGCTCATAGTACAGCACTGGCCCAATAATGGCTATGAAAGTGAAAGTAAAATGGAAAGTTCAAGTGGCTGTGGCCGGGTGTGCTTTATTGCTCAAAATTATATGGAAGACATTATAAATCTAAATCGATGAGCTAAACGCTTTTCAATCTCTCTCCACATAAATACGTACCAATGTATGTAGATCATATTCCATGACCTCCTTGACCAAGACAAATACGTCTATACCTTCATATCACTATGTGATTTAGAAGGCATATAGGATTATTATACCTAACCTTTGACACTTTGCCATTTCAAGGAAGATTGTTGCGTGTGCTTGGTAGATAAATGGACGGAAGATCCATGTAGAAAGGAGTGGGATTATGTAAATGGTGGAGATTGTGTCATAATACGTCATCTGATAAAGATACTCTTAGGTAGAAGAGCCGTTTGCTCAAGAAAATGAAGAAGTACGACTAGCACTTTCCCTTCACCTTCTACTCACAACACAGGCAGAATAAGAATTGGGCTCAAATAAAAATTTCCTCAACATATTTTCTATCACAGACAAGACTTTATTGTTTTCTCCCAGCTTTCTCTTTTAGCTTTCTCCATGATATGCATTAACACTTTTAATTAATTTTTGACGTCTTTTGATACTTTTAATTGGAAATGGATACACTAATAGTATTAAGTTTTTGCAGGGTGTTCATCAAGCCTCATATTTGCCTTTTCAACACAAGAAAATTGCATTATATGTATTTTGAAGTTTAGTTGAAACTGGTCTTAGGACATGTTGCACTTACGTTAGCGATATGCAGTCTATTTATCTGCACTTCTCCCGTCCATTCTTTCTCCGTTTCCTTCAGATTTGAGTAATTTGGTGTTGACAAGTGATGGTGGATGATAGATAGAGAGGGACAGGAAGGGAAGGGACGGGTGGATGGTAAAATATGAATAATAAAAGGGGTCAAGCAGGGGAGACAGAGGGTAGACGGGAAAGAGCGGAGGTCATTAGGTATCAAACAACAACGGGGTCAACGTGAGGAAAGTGGAACACACCAACTTTATAAATGTCAAAATAATGGCAATTTATCAACATTTCAACCATCATCATCCTAATGCTTCGGCTTTCACTTTCAAACCTATTATTCGATCTTCCGCTATAGCAACATCTATACCCTGCTATACTGGACTCAACGTAATTGTATGAAGTACTGCAGAGTGCATGCTGAATGCTGTAGTGCAGGTGAAAGTACATTATGTAGTATAGATAACAGACTATTAATTTACTAGACAATTTTCGAAGCTCATAATGCACGTGCACTTCCGCCTGCACCCTGCCGACCTACCGTATAGACCTTATACTTTATAATTAAGGTATATCTAGGACTAACAATAAGCATTATAACGACATTTGTCCTGTAGTTCTCGATCTTTTATTCAAAAACAATAAAGTGAAAGTGATTTGGAATGGATAAGTTTTCTGTATCTTGTCGTTAGACGAATTATAGGATGGGAGCATATACGTTTTGTAGACCGTGATCTCAAAATTAAAAACAAATTTTGGACCATACAAGTATTTAGAGAGTTATGATATTTTTTAAAGCAAACGTAAAAAGGACGTTTTTTAAATTTTTAAAGGATTATAAGTAGGATACTTTACACCACTTCAAAAGCAATTAAATAAGACATTTTCCATCTCAAAAATATAGAACAGGAAAATTATCGTCTGCACTGTTTATTCCTAATGTGTTCAGAACTTATGGAAGGTACAATTTTTGCATCTATTTATTAAAACTTATAAAATAAATTCCTTTTTACAATTTGAGAAAAATGCTTTATTTCTTACCCAAACTTTCCCTTTGGATAATGTGTTCACACATTCAACATTTAACTTGTTCAGCTCTATTACCTTCATTACGAGGAATCAATTGCAAGAATTTTTCATTAGAATTAATTACTCACTAACGGTGTGGTGTCAGTTATTTTGTAAAAGGAAATTGAAAAAGCGCGTGCTGTGGCATAACTAGAGAGATGAAAACGTGCGTATATGTACTTTCACTTAATTATGACTGCATCTCTCACTGCTTTCCCTTTCTAACTCCTTTTGCCTCTCTGTCAGTCCATTCTCTACGAGAACCATGTTTTTGTTGCGCCATTTCACCGCGTATCTTATGTTGGTGGTGCATTGGGTGATTGCAGACTAGTTCATTCTCTGACTCCTGAGAGAATTTCTTTGCTTTGGCCTTCAGTATGATTCCATCAATTTAAATTTACCTGTCAAGCCGTATGAGGTCCGAAATAAACCCTCTTGCTTTTACCACATTGACAGCTTCACGTTCCAAAACACGAACAATTAATTCATTAATTAACTCTACTGCGTAGTTAATTGCCGTGAGTATCCTCTCATCAGTACAACCACCGCAGTAGAAATTTACATTGCCGAGTAGAATTTTGTTTTTCTAAAAGTAAATAAAAAGCAGGGACTACTTGGGAGACAAGCTTTAATTTTCAGTGAAATTCCTTTGTTAGCGGTCCTTTCAGTGTTGGAGAAAGTTAAATAACTTTCTCCACTTTCTCCACTTTCCATGCTTTGGGAAGGAAATGTTGACACACTCATATAAAGCACCTAGCCACACAGTAGAAAATACCATGGATTCGAAACACACTTATTAAATTGTTTACACTACACAAATATTTATGAGTAAAAATACCTGTTTGTTTGGTGAAATTTCGTTTCAACTCAGTCACTAAGTTAAAGCACGTTCGTCTGAACAACAACAAAATAAATATTTTCATTTAAATACAACTACTCCAAGGGTAAATACACATAAGTTGGTACACATGTATTGTTGATAAAGAAGCATAGTGGGTTAAGTCCAGTCCCCGTTATGTATATAATTGCGACGCTGGTCCAACGTCTCTTTAATGTCATTTTGACAGAAGGAAAGGAAATCTGGACTTGCGGCAGCATGCTATTAAGGGACTGAACTTAATCCACAATTCTTCTTCGCCAACAATTTGTACCGTGCGTAGCTTGGTACCCTAATGATGCAAATAGAACCCGGGTTTTTAATTGAGGCCAGGGTGTAAACGAAAGTTTGAATTGAATCCTGGAGGCTCTATTAGAATCATTACGTTACAAATGGTTACCTGCCCAAGGGGTTTTATCGCTTTCTATATGTATATGTCCCTTCTACTGATATCTGCTTTCACTTTGAGTGTAAGAAGATATAGCTATAAGTATGCACAACAACATTACATGGTTTACCTTATACATGCACATTTATTCCCATTATCTCCTGCTCAGTGGGCCCAGCACGACTTTCTATTTCAGCTCTATTTTATTCTCAAGAATCCCCAAACAGCCCGTGGTGACTGACTTTGAAATTGAATTCCAAGTACAAATCGAAACCCAATACCAAATAAACCCGCTCGTCATCGCCCTACATCCTCAATGTAAGAGAAAGGTGCAAATAGAGCCCTTAAAAAATAACTCCAAGCAGTGAAAGTAAACATGGGCAGACACACATTTACTACTCCAAGGATTCTTACTTTGGGAGATATTTTCTGTTTATTTTGAGATCCTTTTTATTGCATTTCCGTATAAGTGAATGAACATAGGTTATTTTGCCTCTCAAACCGCAATAGTTTACTTTCTTCGAGTGGTGGTAGTGGTGGTGTGAAGTAGGAAATTAGAAATTTGTCAAGTGGACAGGAGAGATTGTGAACAAGCTTTGGAAGTGGGCACAGTCATATCCTGTGCACAAGGAGCTTCCATGCATGACGTCAATAGAAAGAGGAAAGAAAGGAGAAAGCCTGAAATTGATAGACATCCTTGTCCTAAAGTTTTAAAAGTCCAGCAGCATGCAAAATGCAGACGTTGCTCAATAGAGAAATGGTTGCGCTAGGTAATAACTGTGATAATAACCACAACAACAATAATAATAATAGTAACATTCATACATAATAATTCCTTGGAATTTCCGTGGAAATTGTTGTTTTGTCACTTTACACTGTTCATGAAGCGTGTGTCCGTCGACGTAATTGTGTAGTTTGTCGTAATCTTGTAAAGTTGCTGCTGAAGTGGAAAGAATATTATTTCAAGTGGCATTCCCGGAAATTACCGCTGTGCGCATTCTTTCCCTTTGTTCATCCCCCTGTGGGGACCCATGAATTTTTTTCTCTAAATGTATCTGTCGGGTGTGAGTTTTGTATGGGGATAAGTGTGTGCTTGCATGAAAGGGAAAGGGAAATACACAAGACAACTAGGCAGTCAATAATGTATTTCAGAAGCTTGTTTGTACGACTAAACACTTTTCTAATGATTTGCTGTAAAAGTACAAAAATTCAAGAAATTCCTTGAATTTACTTTTTTAAATCCCAACTGCCACATCAAAATTCGCTACAAGGCTTTAAATAATGCTTTTTATTTGGCCAATTTTATACAGAAGCTTCTCTTTACATCTGAATTTTTAAATTACATACATATCAGTTGGTATCACCAACGATTTTCAGAAGTAAATTTTTGAGCCAGTACATTTTTGTAAGTGCCAAATTTCTCTGAAATAAATTATCTAAATGTGCAATACTTTTTTTTACAAAACTTAAAGTTCATGATGTATAGTTACAGTCCTAGTTTAAAAAAAATTTTTTTTTTAATAAAATCAAAATTTTAAATATTGCTTTGAAAATGGTATCAAAAAGGATACATTTGAGAAAAAAAAGAATTCCTTTTAAAAAGTACCATTTTTTATTTAGAAAGAATCAAATTCTAGCATGCAGCTCTGGAATTACGTTCAATGAGCATACCCACTCGACGTTTGTATGAATGCCAACAGTGAAAACTGAACAGTACATTGGCATACTGTGAAAGTTAATGTGGAAGTTGCCTGCACTTTCCACTGCCTAATCATGTTCCAGACTTTGAGACAGCTCAACTAGATACTCCTTGTCGATTTCCTTTCCCTTTTGTCTTTCGCACTTCTGGGCCGAAGGAAATCGTTCTAACAGAATTGTTCTGCAATCTCCAGTCGTAATTGGACCCTAGTTTGTGACAGTCGAGAGAAAGCTCGAAAGTTATCAAAATATCTCAACCAGACACAATGCTAATATTACCTCCTGTATCTCTACCTACACCCCAGCAGTCACACAATCAGCAAGGCTCTTTAGGGGAAAAGCTGCAAGCTGTATGCATAATAGTAGAACGTCGATGAATTTGCTACGTCAAGCTACACTTTCACTCAAGCGTGTATTGTATTTGATCCGACTTTCTACTTTAGAACTGATTTCTCTAGAGCAGAACACACGGTTTCCAGATAGCTTTTTTATCTCTCAAAAAGGACTTTCACTCATTTTCTAGCGTTGCGTTGTATCCACTCTTACTTTAGAATTTTTGGTTTCAGACAACGTCAGAATACGAAGTCATTTTTACACTTTTTTTAAGATGCTCAGGGTTACAAAAAAGCTATTTAACACTTGAAAATCAAACGTCTAATTAATTTTAAAATAGTTACAAATATAATTAAATCTCGCTTTCAAGGCGCTTTTCCAGTTTTACCAATGCCAATATATATACTTAGGTGTATTTCAATAGCTAGTTTGTAATACGTATGCACTATGTAGTTACTGTACGTATCGATGTATGTATTTAGAATTGGGATTGCCTAATCCATAGGAATTTAAATTCAAGCTTTATTTCCGGCATTGTTTTCGAGTGAAATTGGAGAAAGTGGTACAATTAGGTGAAAGTTTTGGTGAAAGCAAGTTTAAGTTGGAGTTGAATACCCTCCGTAATTTAATGGGAGTTATATTAGGTGTATTAGTATGGCAGACGCTCATGCTATCAAAATAAGTTGCCTAGGAGAAAAGTGTCCTTGGGGCCTTCCATATATGACGTCATGGCCAGCAGTAGCTGAGAAACTTTCCCTGGCCACAGGTTCGCTTAAATTCATAGATTTTATCAGATGTCATATATGCGAAATCCCTTGCAATTTTGTGAGCAATAGCTCCTTGTCTGATTTTAGTCTCTAGGAAAATAGTAGTGGGAAAAGTTCCATTTGGTTTAAGTGGTGCTCTGCTGTTTGGAGAGGGAAGTTTTTATAGATTGTTTTACTTGCATACCTAAATATTTTGACAAATTTGTATTTTATTTCAGTGCTTTAAGCTACCTAAGAATGGTTACAGGTACATAGTTACATAACGAGATATTATTCATATTAAGCAATTGCAGGTATAAGTATACGTTACACTAGACTATTTCAACTGCTACCTTGAAAGCAGTGCCAGAGTGAAAGTAAATGTTTTTCACACTTTTGAAATTACACTTTTTTAAAAAGGAAAACTACTACCAAGTTATTTGATTTTAAAAACGCCGCAACATTTAATAAATTTGCCCCGTTTTTGAAGCCCAAAGTCTTAAAAGAGCAGTGATTTCCCTTTAAAACGTACCCCTCTATTCATCCCTAGCTTTAAACCTAATTTCTGCAAAACCCCTCTCTCTCTCTGTTTCCCTACATCCCAGATGCTTTCGCCAACCTACCTATATGAAAGTTTTTATAGGAAGGTATATAGGTGCATATACATCCATACACCTATCAAAACTGCCTATAGTGACAAGATGAAGACGAAAGACACAGAGACGGAAGAAAAAGTGTAAAAATAGTGCGACTCATCCTATCACAATTTATATTTTAAGAGCCTTCTCCCATTTTTTATGTCCATTCACGCCCCGTACAAATAACTATGCAAAGGGTAGTTTATTTTAAGAGATTGTTGAAAGGCGGAAGGAGAAAGACAAAGATAAATGAGAGGGAGAGATGCGATATATGAATGTGATTTTTTTTATGAAGTGTCTTCTATGTCAATAGAAATCCCTGGGTGTTACTTCTGCATGTGTGGGCTCTGTGTGTACATTTGTGTGTGATGTAGATTCGATTTGAAGTTTGACACTTGGACACTTTGTCATTTTGTCATGGACATTTTTAATATTTTTATTACTTGAACAAAAGGCTGGAAAAAACTAAATGAAATGCACTTTTTTTGTTCGTTTGTTGCAGCTTGGGTGCTGGGGCATTTCATGTGTAAGACGGTGCCGTATGTGCAGGGGGTGTCCGTCTGCGCATCCGTCTACTCTCTCGTTGCAGTGTCTATGGACAGGTGAGCTTTGGTTTTTATTTTAAGTATTTTTGAAATTCAAAATGGCGGAATTCAATTTTAAAATTTTGGCTTTAGTTAGGTTTCTTTTTTCGTGGAAGCCATGCATGTGTAGATTAAGCCTCTTATGTATTATTTCAAGGAAAAATGCACAGTTGTATGCTTTGCTTTTGCTGAGAAACTAAATCGAAATCTACACAATACTGCCAAATAGGATGTAGAATCAGCTAGGATCTTAGCTAGCTCAAGGTCAAAAAGAATCTAGCCTACCAAGGAGGGCTATAACTGTAGTAACAATTTTTAAAAATGTACTAATTCCCAAGAAATAAGCTGATACATTATATTTGCGTCGCCCCATTTTTTCATATTTTTGATGTAACATTACACTTTACTTACATTACAGATTGGACAGTCAGAATATTGGAAAAAGTCGACTCATTTTAATTATAATGGCTTCCCCACAAGATATACGAGAATCAATATATACTATTTCATATATAATTATAGGTTGATTCTATATTCATATTTCCTATTAGCAAATTAGTATCAGGTTTCTAGTTCCGCGAACAAGCTTCCTTGCGGTGTACAAAATACCTAGAAGTACACTGCTTCCTATTTTAGTATTACATTTTTGCAACTACAGTACGTATAAGAATATTTCAGTACGTTTTGGGGCTTTTGGAAGTGTTGTCATATATTCAGTACTATTACCTTTTTTGTTTATTTTAAAGCTCTTTTAAACCCGAAATTTATGCGTCGCATGACGTGATATTTGTAAGGCCCCTTTGCAAGGAATGTATGGCCAATATGGCCAATACAACGTAAACGTAATATGCTTACAGAAACTTCTTGTTGTGGTATGTCTCTTTAGTCTTTAAGCCTGTTTACGCGGGCATACCATATTCCCCAGAGTTTTCCTTTTTTCCATTTCAAAACAGGATACTCGAGCAGGCCCTGTTAGCTCTCTCAGCCTAATTAAAATGCAAAAGAAAGAAGCTTCTGGATTATTTTACCAGCCAATTCTACAGGAAAGGGAGCTACATAGTAAACTACTACTGAAGAAGCAAAGATGAGGGATAACCCTCTTACAAAATTTTAGGACATTCCTCAATTTGCTTCTTAGCGCATATTATTCATGTAATAAAATTTAAAATGTATTTTTAATTTTTTCAAAGATGTGTTAAGACACTTTGGAAAGTTTTTGGAAATAAAATAATTTTTCAATTTTTTTAGAACGAGTAATAGAGCATTATAATGGAGAGTAAAAGTGCCTTCTTATATTTTTTTTGGAACGTTCTTTCTTACTAGTTTCACACACTCAAGAAAAACAACGTTTTTAATACCAACTTAAGTTTTCCATACTAACGAAATGTTAATTTTGAAGATTTGTGAAAGTTTATAACCGTAGGTTTGGCAAATCTCAACTATTTTTAATAATTTTAATTTTTTAACACAAACAATTCTCCTTTGTTTCTCTTTACAAGGCATTAATAAAATCGAAATTTGGAGTATCCACTCAAAAGTTACAAGGATTAGAAGTAATGGAAAAATATGTGTGAAAGAGGGTTTAATCTTGGAAACCTTGGATTTTCCGGCACAACGTCTCCAAGTTTTTTTTTACTGGATTGTCGTGTATGTATAGTTGGCTCAAGACAGAATTTATTGTAGTAGGTTTGGGAACAAGATATCACATCTGCAGATCTGTGTACGGCTTCTTTTCTCATTCAAATTTTTATTTCAATTTCCGTTCGTACGTTGCCAAGCACGGCAGCAAATGAAAAATATGGAAATCCTGGAAGTAGAGAAACGTCCTTGACTGTGGGATGTGTGCTGCTTTATTCTTATTTTTGTTACTTTCTTTTCCATTGGTTTGGTGCACAATATATTCAGTATACAAACTCAATGTCTGTAGCAAATACATTTTTATTATTTTTTTCTTGAATGAAAAAATGTGAAAAATTAAGATTGCCTTCCAATCTGATTTGCATATTATTATTTTGGTGTCTAAGATTCATCGCCATTTGGTTTCCCCTGGGCGGTGGGCTGACGAAGGGGAAGGCGAGGATCATAATTGTGGTCATTTGGATGGCTTCCTGCACCCTGGCCCTCCCTTGGGCCCTGTACTTTGACCTCGTGACCCCTGACCCGTCGCAGCCCACAGTAGAGTTCTGCCTGGAGGTCTGGCCCAAGGGATTCAACGGAGACATGTACTACTTGATCGGGAATTTGTTTCTCTGCTACCTGTTTCCCTTGAGCGGGATTTCCCTCTGCTACTTGCTGATCTGGGTGCGGGTGCTGAGGAGACACGTTCCCACGGACTCCACTGCCGACGCCATGCAGAAGATCCATCACAAGGCCAAGATAGGGGTGCTCAAGATGCTCATTGTGGTAAGTTCTCAGAAATAATTAACCTAGGATTCACATATCGTGGGTGAAGACGCATTGTGTAGTACCCAGGTCCAGTGTCCCCTCAAGTCATTTGCACGTAAATCCCAATAATCAAGTTTTTATGTGGGTATTTATTAAAAGTGCAAAGTTCCCTTTTCCACATTTTTTGAAAGGAGTCAAATTAGCGTTTGAACTCTTCAAAAGTTTGTAGAGCTGATGTGTATTTGTAGTTTTGAAAAGACGGATAATTCTTATTTGCACTTTAAAAAGTAGTGTAATTGCTGTTCTCAGAAACGTGATATTTTTAAAAAATTGGCATTCTAAAAAAACTTTGTAAAAGGGGTAATTTTGAAAAAAAGGTCACAAATTCTTGGTGAAACGTTTGCAAAAGGCTGTGGAAGGAGGTGACAGATTAACACAGGGACTGTTGACATGATTTCAGGTGGTGCTGGCGTTTCTGCTGAGTTGGCTTCCGCTGTACATTCTCTTCACTCGGATGAAGTTCGGGGAGCCGCTGAGTGCCGTGGAGGAGAACATCGTGGCCATAGCAACGCCCATCGCCCAGTGGCTCGGCTCCTCCAACTCCTGCATCAACCCCGTCCTCTACGCCTACCTCAACGTCAAGTTCCGAAGGGCCTTCCAGTCCCTTCAGCCGCAGTGCTGCCAGCCACAGCAGTCCTTCAACCACACCAGCACCAAGTCCTCCCTCCTCATCCCCCGCCCCCAGACGTCCCTCTACAACGTCACCACCGGCGTCTAAGCCCCACCCCAACCACACACACTCACAAAACACCCCTGCAAGGGTCAAGCCGACAAACTTTTGATGCCCATTCGGTTCCCAATGAGTTCCTAATGTGTTTCAAATGATTTAATGTTTCACCTTCAATGGTTTTCGGAAGTGTGTCCATGCATAATTACCATTCTACTGTACTATCTGTAGGTGCCTGTAACTGCAAAGTGTTGCAAGTCAAATTTCGATTCAACTTTCAAGTCACCGAAATTCTATCCAGAAGCACAAGCAATGGAATTATTGTGAATTAAAAATGGAGGCACTGTGGACATTCTGCAGGTAAGAAATGAGTGAACTTGAGCAATTTTTCAGTAAAGCAGAAGGTGGACTTTACAGTTACAGTAGCGAGCTGGGTATATCTTACTTTCATACTGGTGCTAAAACTGAAGGCGCAAATTACACTATTAAAGTTTTTAAGCCCTATATAACAATACTGTGGCGGATATATTTTATGATTATAGGTAAGGGAGAAAGAGGAATAATTCAAAAGGAGATTTTCATTCAGAACTATTTTTTAAAAAAATGTAAATATTTATCAAGAACGTCCTTCAGTTTTTAAAACAGTCTTGTTGTTTCTAAATAGGGTTTTCAAGGAAAATCTTAAGATATTTAAAAAAATTTTTGAAAATTTTGTCGTTTTAACGGTGTCAAAAGTCACTGGTTGCTATATCGTTTTCTGTGGTATTTAGTTTAAAAAACCATGTTTTCGACAACTTGTGTTTGAAAAGACATTTTTGGAAAAAAACCCGGCAAGTATTTTTGAAGCTTGTTGTTTTGAATAGAGCCAAGTTTACACAAACAATTGTTACTTTCAAAGCACATTATAACAAGTTGTCGCTGTAAAGTATCCCTAAAGATTTTTGCAACTATAAGAACATTTGAATTTGTGGGAATTAATTATACATTTTACATTTTTTAGCATAGGTATATAAGTATATAATTATACCTACACTACAACTGAGTCCGCCACTACTAGTTATAAAATGTAAAATATAGGGTCTGTAGATTCTTTAAGGAGGGTCATGATAAATATATGTTTTGAGCATCAGTGCAGTGTAATAATTACAAAGGTCAAATAAAGATATCTGTGGTTAAAAATTCTAAGAAAATACACAGACTGCATCCTTTGAAAAACTTTTGATAGAAATCATTCTACCTTGTGTGTCCTTTGACCACGATGATGCAATACAATAATAATGCAATGTATCAAGATTTAAGCTGGAACTTCATTGTATTGCGGTCACTGGTCATGGACACTTCTTTCTATTAGTATATAGGCTACTACTGATATACTTAAATATATACACTACTCTGAGTCACATGGTTACTGTCCTAAGCTATAAATAAGAAAGAGGGTGTATCACACATCTAGACACATAAATCAAATTCAAAATTTCATCTAAACTTCAAAACTTTTACACACAAAAATAGAGAAGAAAAAAAAAACAATAATAATAATTTTTTCCCCTTCCTTTGGGTCTTTAAAATCGATTTTTGAAGGTTTTTCTTGTCTCATTCCATTCCCGGCCCTCGTCTTATTTTTTTCCCGTTGCTCTACTAGTACACAGTCAACAGTGCAGTCGGAATCACTCTTTCTTGTCTGTCTGTCCGTCTGTCTGCCTCTATCTTTCTCTCTCTTATATTACTTTTCTATTACTTTTCTACGATATACACATACTAGAGATGGGAAATGAAAAGTAACGGAGTAGACAAATAATATGTTAGGATGTCATGTCAAAGTGAAGGAAATGCAGAGACCAAAGAGTGGGTGTGAGACAATATAGGCCGATAGGTAACATACAGGACTCTGGCTGAAGAGGCAAAATGACGTATCTACTGGTATGTAAATGTGTGTACTGCACTTTGCTTCTTAAGCCACCGGCGTAGTAATAATTAGTAAATGTACACACAAAAAATATTGAATTATAAGTAAAGTAAGCGATAGTAATGCAGAAATTGGTGGCGAGTGAATTAACAATAAAATATTCGCGTTGGCTACTGGTTGTTAGATACGGTGAAAGTGAGGTGAAAGTCAGGTGAAAGTGGGGTGAAAGTGAGGTAAAAGTGGGGTGAAAGTGAGGTGAAAGTTTGAAAAATAAAAATAAATACACACTCGACGACGACTGACGTTACCTATATACTGATAGAACCATAGAATTTATAAGTAATATATGAATTGGGTATATGTATGTATCAATTGCTATATACAAGTATAGACCATGTGTGTAGTAACGTATTGTAAAACATGTAATTATGTAGTGTGCATTAATGTACGTGCCCAAGTATAATTAAAATCTATAAGTACCTACCTACCTATATACTATATACCCACTGTACTTCGTTAACTATACTGATATACTACGTATTAGCATTTAAATTATGTCTTTGTAAGCTGCGTATGCATGTTGCTGGTGAAAGCATTACATTGTATTGGAATTCAACGTAATTTAAAAATGTACAATAAAATATAATATCGTTTTTCATAAACATTTCTGTCGTGTGTCTTAAAATAACTTAATTTATTTATTATAAAGATCACATTACACGGCATCACGGGATAAGTATGTACCAACGTGCTTTTACACTTTAAATTCTTATATTATACATATATACAGAAGTATAGCAAATTCGCAAATATTTTGAGGAAAAAAGTGGCGCATCTCCTTCCCTTTGCTATCTTTGAATCTGCAGAAGAACCGGATTTTGACTGTGACATGTAAAATCGAAACATTTTTGGCTGAACTAAGTAGAGATCTCTCAGTGTGGGCGGCAGGGATTTTATTTGTTGGCAATATATCTGAAGACTCAGAAGGAAATGTGGACTGTAGGTATACATACTGCAGGGTAAATTATTTCTAATTAAATTCCCAATTCCAATCCCTACTTTACGACGACTTACTGCATCCTCATAGAGACAGATAGAGCGTGGGTTAAGGAGCACAGGGACGGAAATAAGAATATTCAACTCAAGCAAGTGTGAAACATCTCTATTCTACGGTCAAACCCAGCATTTCCACAATCTTTTTTAGAAGCAAAGTCACCCTGTTTCATTTATTTATTTTAAAAGTGCAAAATGGGCTATTTACACTCTTTCTAACTGCAAAAGATGCAATCTGCTAGTTTTGAAAGAGCAAACCAGGCAATTTACTCTTTTACAAACTGCAAAACTCTTCTGTTTTAGTAAACTGTTATTGCTGCTAAATCTACCATTGTCGAAAGGGCAAAATGTGCTATTTGCCCTTTTTCAAGCTGCAAATAATACAATGTAGGTAGTTCCTCTTTTTGAATGAGCAAATTGGCCAACTTGCTATTTTAGAAACTACAAATTATGCAAAATCTACTTTTTAAAGTGTACAAAATATGCTTTTTTCTCAGGTATACTGTAAAACATACATATGTACTATCTGCTATTTTTTAAAGTGCAAAGTGGACTATTTCCTTCCTTAGATAATGCAAACAATACTATATGCTCTTTTGAAACAAGAAACTGAGTGAGCTATTTATGCAAACAATGCTATTTGCTGTTTTCTATTGTGGAAACCGGACTGCTTTACTCTTTAGAAAATGCAAATAATTCTACCTGCTGTTTTTAAAAGTCCAAGCTGAGCTATTTAAGCTTTTTAAAACTGCAAGTATGCTTTCTTCTTGTTTTTTTTACAAAATAAAATTGCATCACGTAGGGGCGGCGTAATTTAATACAATAATGAATTTTTGACACTCTGTGATCTTTCTTACATAAGAAGGCAGATTTGCTTCCATTTGCTTCTACCTCACTAACTTACCACATGTAATCACAATAATATTCACATAGAGAAAGTAAGAGCCCATCCCCGTCACGTTGTGTCCCTAATAAATGTTTCCCTCCACTGCATAGTCATAATTTATTTTACAAAACAAAATTATGACCACCCCTATTACACACATACCTACACAAAACGTGTAGACCTAGGCCCAGAACTAGAACCCCAAAACAATAATGCAATGCAATGGCCTAAATAAATATTGTGCAAATGATAATAAATCAAAAAAAGATACCTCTGTCATTTCGCAAGGGACTATTTCAACAGAGCAAAAAATTAAATCCATCAAGCACATAGTAATATACCTCACATAACTACAAACAATGCAATGTGGATTTTCAATATACTTACGTTTTGATCAAGTCAAGAAGAAAATTTTCGTAAAAACAAAATATTAATTGTTTTTTTAAAATATGAACGTTTTGAAAAATAGAATCTGAATTATTTTTAATGGCCAATTTTATTTCACTTGTTCGACTTTTAAAAAAATAGTCTCTGGCCCTCCTTCTTTCCTACTTTCTCCGTGGCTTTCATTCGAAATAACTAAATCACAATTTAGAATGACGTGAAAATCTGAAAGGCTATTGAAAGTTCTGCCAGGAGTGTTTCACCATACGTGCCCATTGCATTGGCATGTAATCTAGCAGCGTTTAATATTTATGCGAAACTCCAGACACACGACCTGCTCTACATGAGATTGCATAGGAATTAGGAAGGGAATTGTTTCAACCAAAGACGGAACCTGACGCAGGCTTAATATTTATATCAGTATAACAGGTTTGTCTATGGTCTATAGACATATATATATATATATATATATTCACAACAATTTTTTGCATCCACCTTATATCCTGCACCTACGGATGCTACACGTAATACTTTTGTAGTGACAGCAACGATGATAAAGACCCACCGTACTTCCGTCCTTCGCAACTCAACCCACTTCAGCATTTCCGATTCACCCACAAATTCCTTGGGCGGCCTCGTTCCACAACAGTCAATGCTTGGTATGATTACGAAGGCAATTTTGTAAACCGTGAATTGTACATATGACATTTTGCCTTTGTGCAAGCCATTAATAATGACATTTTATACGATTTATAAGCAAGGAATAATGGAATTAGGCACCATTTTTATCGTGTTTTAGAACATTTTGAAAATGTTTGAATTGCAAGTTTTCGCGTTATTCTAGAAACGTGTAGTTGTGACAGGTTGTGTAATTACGGCGTTTTGCACCATTTGGAAATAAGCTCTTATAAATGTTTGTGCCTTTTAGAAAACGTGTAAGAAAGATTTTGCACAATTTTAGAATATGCTACGAGAAAGTTTGTCACCATTTAAAAGTCAGTCAGAAATGGCTCTGTAATGTTTGAAAGATTAATCTACATGTTGTATGGATTTACTATTTACTAATTGAAAGTATTGATAAACGCAAGGACATAAATACATGCAACATTCTGGATGCTTGGAAAGCGTTGATTTGTGTGGTTGACGCTGCCTGGTCCACTGACTACCCGTCTTCTGCCTGAACGACAGTACTAGAATGAAAGTGAAAGAAAGTTGAGAGAGCTGAGCTGCTTGGGCATAGAGCCGGATATGAGTATTTAAGAGCTCTCTAAAACAACAGCCTATCAACCATGTACAGTCATGTACTCAATTTATTCCATTATTTTGGTGAATTGTGGGTTCGGAAAATTTAATTAAAAGCTCACAATTCCACAAATCAAATCCACTCCACGTGTCTATATCCAACGTATAGATACAAAAAGTTTATTGGCATAAACCAGCGAAGAATTAATGCAAGTGCCAGCATCAGAGAGCCAAATCAAAGTCAAGGACAGGCAGAGAATGACATTTTTTTTAGTATTCCTTGTGCTTCTCGGGGTAGCAACTGTCCTATCAATAGGTATAAATGGAGCTACATGGCAAAATAGAGTCGAAAAGCAGATTTATTGTTAGAAATTTAACTATGTACTCTGTATACAAAATACGCGAGACGAGTACTAATCAGAAGAGTAGGATAGCTAATAAGCATTGAATAAACATTGGCTACCGCAGCCAATTAGTAATTTCATTACTGGCACTAATTGAACTTGAAGCACCGTATTTTCATGCTGCACCCAAGATTTCAATAAAGCAAGTGTGTAGTATCCTTTTTCATTTTCATATATGCTCAGAATTACTGCCTGTACGATTTAATTTGTAAGGCTTGATGGGGATTCGAGGAAAATAATGCTTTCAAAGAGCAGTAAATGGATATTTTAAATTGTCAAGAATAATTATTGTATATCAACTATCAATAACAGAAAATCTATACCTCATGGCCATACGTTTGTTGATTAAATTTGTAATAGATTTATCAAATTAATACAGTGTAACCCAAAATTAGATAGGTAGTCTGTCATTGTACACGTATCATTTATTTTCATTTAAAATGGAGCAAAACACCATTATTACTTTCTCTTTCTTATTTTTCTTAGGTTATCGAGGTCGTTAAATATCGCTTAATGCAGTGCAAATCAGCGCTATGTCCCTAATAAAATAGTGCAAAACGCCCTAATTGCTCCTTAAAAAAACAAATGTTGAAGATGGCATAGATCATGCAGAGGAGAAAGCAATCGTAGCTGCTTTCACTTTTAAGGAGGCTGTGCTGCAAGTGTTGGTAAAGGGAAAATGCTGTGAGTGTGGGAGATGCTATTGAATTTGAGTTTGAATGCCAGCGAGGGACGGGAGCTGGAAATGCTCATTGCTGTCAAGACTAAGGAGACTAAACTTGATTGATTGATTGGTTCGTTGGATGTTTGATTTTGTTCGGATCGGTTTAGTTTGGGGAATAAAGAGAGAAAATCCGAAAGGGAAAAAAATGATTGAATTTGATTCATGCATTCTTCCTCAAAGCATTCTATTATCATAAAAGGGATGCGAGGAGAAAGCGGGAGAAAGCACCAGAGAAAACGAGGAAGCAAAGTAGGCGTGCTACTATGTACACATCCTGTGTTGTGTTCAACGTAACGAGGGTGAAGAAGCAAATTGATCTTTGTTCAACACTTATTTTAGGACAAGGGAGGCATACAGTATGTCCAATGCAATATTTTTGGCAAAGCGCTAAACTTTTATTACATATTCTCGAGGCGTAGAAAGGTGCGTTTCACGTGTTTTCAACATTTGGAACGGGTTAAAACCTGGTATGTATTTGCTTGAGTTTGGAAAGTTGCAAACTGCCCTATTTGCATGTTTCAAAAAGCTTAAAAATGTCCGATTTGCATGTTTCAGCAAGTTGCAAAATATCTTACTTGTACAAATGTTCTAGAATGTTGTAATTTGTTCAATTCCAAAATTTTTTAAAGGATCTTACACCATCTGAAGTCACAACAAGACAGTGTTACTTTGTTTATTATAATAATATATTTGCGCGCTTTTGCCTCTCAGAAGCCAAAGAGTGTGGCTGGTTATAAAATGCTGAAGAAGTGAAAGGAGCACACAAACGAGATTCTCGAATATAATGAGAGCAAGGATGGGCGATTATTGGGGGAATTTGTGGGAAGAGTGAGTCCAAAGTAAAACTGACATTTCTGACAAGAATCAAAATACGGAGAAAAGATCAAGTGGAGTCTTACGATGATGCTCTTCCCGTTTTTTTCCTGGTGCTCCTGGTGGTGTGTGCTACTGAGGGGTTTGTTCATAAATCACGTTTGTAAGAAGATGGAATTGTACTGCTAACAATTTGTGTTGGTGTGTAAGGCTGGCAGTACAAATTGACTGCAACGCCCCAGAAGAAAGACATCTACAACTTTCAAAACCTTTGCAAACGTAATTTATGAACACTTCGCCGTGGGTATGATGACGTAGCAATCAAGATCAAAGGATTGACAGTTTCGTCTCCAAAACATTATAGATGCTCTCAATAATCACCCCTTTTTATTTTTCATACGCCGCAGCTATACCACACTGCAGAGATGATCATAACAGATATATAAAGGTTTAAGATGCAAAAGGGCATAAGTTCAATATTTATTGAGGAGCAAAGGGGTGTATTTCCCGAAAAGGGTGTGAGTCTATGCCTTGCTGTTTTACGTACAATAATCTGCAGATGCAATCGAGATATTGATATTGCTATTAGAGCGGTGTAGCACGCGGTAAGCTGCGGGTGAATTAAGTGAATACAAATATAATATCTGACTATAAGTATAGTCGACAGAACTTTGTGAGTTTCTGGCTGTATATGAACATAAAAAATGGGGAAATGAATCAGGTCAGATGTGTCACAGTCAGAATGAGAGTGCTCTCTGTGTTTCTGTCGCTTAAGTGTCTACTGCACATATTTGTGCATTTATTATTACTACACACGGCTTCACTTGTAGCCACTGCATCACATTAGCCATCAGCAGAATGTGTTCACTTGACCCAAGCTGGAATGATAATTGTGTAAAATAATGCTCCTTTCCTCCTTAGAATTCACATTCTAATTCTGAAAAGACCAAAACATCGAATCCTTTAAATTATTTAAACTCGTCAATTCTAGTATTTAATTCGTTAAAGCTCTTTGAAACTCCAGTTCTATGAATGCAACGGGATATATTTGCCGTAATTTTACAAAATTTTACGATTATTTTGAAATTAGAACACCCTTTTATATTTCAATGTTATATTTAAAATATAGTAGGTTGTTTACACTCAAAATATGTACGTGTATAACTAGGTATATTAACTACAACCTATGTACATATTGTAGGAGAAGAACCATTATGACCCGTTTAATAGCCTACTTGTTACAGTGGTTAAATGGGCCTTCACATTCTTTCCAAAATGTGAAAGTGATGCTTTCACTTTGTAATAGTCCCTTCGAAAGAGTTTTTAAACTTTTCAAGCATTTAAGCAACAAATTGAATTTTGGGATTTGTGTCACAATACTTTTAAGTAGAGACTGGACTTAAACCACAATGCTTCTTCATCCACGATATGCTATACCAATGTATAAAGGTATAGCCCATATTTTCCACAACAGTCGCCCGCCCCTTCATCCGTCCGCCCTTTCTGTGCTCCCGAACCAACGATACAAGATCAGACAGCCTTATTTTTTGACCTCAACTTTCAACAACAGTCAATGACCGATGAGAGGGTACCGCATATATTACGTTATAGGATATCGTTTCTGCCAAATGGTATTACTTGGACGAAACTCTTAAAAAAGAGCCATAATACCAAAACGTTAAAAAAAGACATTTAATCTAAAATGAAAATTTCTTTCCAACCTTTCATCGTTGATTTATACCTCTGCTATATCGCATTACAAATACTCTACACTTTTTTACGATTTCCTTGCTGCATTTTTTCTAGCGTGGCGGCTCTTTCCATATTCAAGCTTCGAAATAATTTAAATATATTAGAATTTTTAAAACCGCTTAGAGCAAGCCGAAGAGCAAAATTACTTTCTCTTGATACACCGGAGTAAAGAAAGTGGAGAAAGTACCTTCTTACCTATGCTTTCTTATACATGAATATTTATTTAACTTGACAATTTTCCACTCTTACGCATTCTCAAAAGCACATCATGTAGGTACATACATATCTTGATATTTAAATTTTGTCTCCGTAACTAGGCATGTACATACATCGATGAACTTATAGGAACTATGTAATATATACTAGGTAATGAATAGGAAATATAGAACCGTAACCAGTCGGTAACGACCCGTAATAAACATCTCAATTTTCCAATCCGTTAACTTCTCTCTCCCATTATATTCTCAAGGAAATTCAAATTTTATTCTAAAAAAACTTCCCTGCTTTCTCTCCAGTGCAGCATTACCTTTATACCATCTCATACTCGTTGTACGTGAGGTTATATGCACATGTCGTTAATGAAGGAGCAAAATGGTTGGGGTCCAAGTTTACAATCGATAAGTGAAAAACTACAGACACCAAAAGGTTCAGTTACAAGTATGTGGACAGGTCAAAAACCAAAATTAAACGTTCTTGAAAAAGCGTAAACTTCTATTGTTTATATTTTGAAAATCTGTGTTCAATACACTATGTTTTGGACATGGGATAAGTCTAGCTGGTTTTGAAAGGGCTTCTAAAATTTTATGTTATACTTTAGGTTGTAGACTGGTTAACAGGTGCTATTTACCAGTGTTAGTTATTTTCAAGAACATAAATTTTATAGACTTTCATTGTAAGTTGAACACTACTTTCTCAGAACGTTTACTCAGAATTTCACCGCTTGATGTTTCACATTTTAAACTTAAGTTGTATTGAACTTTTACTGTACCAAAATTTCACCCAAAACTTCGTCTGACTTATCTTGTAAGCATCTAAGGACTTTCACTGTAAGTTCCCGTAGACATTTGATCTAAGAAGTCCTGGACTGTCACCTTAAGTTCTTCTGGACTTTTACTCTAAGTGTGCCTAGATTTTCACCCTAAGTTTGCCTAGCCTTTCACCTTAAGTTCATCTTTACTTTTACTTTATGTTCCCATAGACTTTTACTCTAAGTTTCTTGGTGTTTGTACTCTAAGTTTCCCTATATTTTTTTCTCTCTTCCTTGACTTTTACTTAAAGTTCCCCTGAACTTTTACCTTACGTTTGCATAGACTTTCACCTTACGTTTGCTTAGATTTTCATCTTAAGTTCTTCTGGACATTCAGCATAAGTTCGCCCAAACTTTTACTTAAAGTACTTCTGGACTTCCACATTACGTTCTCCAGGACTTTCAGCTTAAGTTGGTCTTGAGTTTTACTTCAAGTTCCTTTGGACTTTCGCCTTCAGTTTTACCCTACTTTTACTTTGTTTGCCTGGACTATTATCTAAAGTTCTTCTGGACTTAAACGTTTTGTTGTCCTGGACTTTCAGCTTAAGCTTGCGTAGAATTTTACTTGAAATTCGAATTTACTTTCACCTCTAAATTTCCTCTACTTTTACTTTGTTTGACTAGACGTCTACCTTAATTTTGCTGGACTATATCCTAAATTCCTCTGAACTTTTACCTTAAGTTTGCCTGGACGTTCAGCATAAGTTCGTCTGGGATATTACTAAAAGTACTCCTGAACGTTTAAATCAAGTTTGACCGGACTTTCACCATAACGTTCTCTGGACTTTTACCTTAAGTTTGCCTAGACTTTCACCTTAACCTTTTCTGGACTTTCAGCTTAAATATAAATGGAGTATAACTTAAATTTCCTCTGAACGTTTACCTTAAGTGTGCCTGGACTTTCACCTAAAGTTTGCTTATACTTTCACTTTAGGTTCTTCTGGACTTTCACCTTAAGTTCGCCCAGACGTTTACTAAAAGGTCTTCTAGACTTTCACGTTACGTTCTACTGGACCTTTAGTTTAAGTTTGACTAGACTTTCACCTTAAGTTCTCATGGACGTTTAGCTTAAGTTTGCTTAGACTTTGACTTAAAGTTCTCTTTTACTTCCACGTTACATTCTCCCGGACTTTCATCTTAAGTTTGCCTAGACTTTCGTTACGTTTACTTTGTTTGCCTGGACTTTTAACGTAACTTCCTCTCTCCGTTAACCTTAACTTTGCTAGACTATCTCCTAACGTCCACTGGACATTTACCTTAAGTTTGCCTGGACGTTTAGCTTAAGTTCGCTTGGGATAATACTCTTAACTTTTACTTTAAATTTGCCTAGACTTTCACCTTAACCTTTTCTGGACTTTTATTCTAAGTTTGTCTGGACTTTCAATTTAAGTTTGCTTTTATTTTCACTTAAGGTTTGCCTGTGCTTTCACTTTAAGTTTTTGTGGATTATTAGCTTTTGTTCGCCTAGACTTTTTGTTAAAGTTTTTTTTTGGCTACAACCACATTACGTTCTCCTGGACTTTCAGCTTAAGTTTGACTAGACCTCTAGCTTAAGTTCTTCTGCACGTTCAGCTTAAGTTCGCCCAGACTTTTACTTAAAGATCTGGTGGACTACCACGTTCTCCTGGTCTTTCAGCTTAAGTGTGACTGACTTTCACCTTAAATTCGTCTCAACTTTCAGCTTTAGTTCGCCTAGACTTTTACTTAAAGTTTTGCTGGACTTCCACGTTACAATTTCCTGGACTTTCAGGCTAAGTTTGCCTAGACATTCACTGTAAGTTCTTTAGGACTTTCCCCTTAGTTCGTTTAGACGTTTAGTTAAAGTTCTTCTGGACTTAAACTTTACGTTCTCCTAGTTGTCAGCTTAAGTTTGCCTAGAATTTTACTTAAAGTTCTCCTGGACTTTCGTTTTCAGTTTTCCTTTACGTTTGCTTTCTTTGCAATCACTTTTACTTTCTATGGACTTTTACCTTTAATTTGCTGGACTTTCCCCTAACATCTTCTTGGCTTTTACCTTTAGTTCGCCTGGTATATTGCTTAAAGTTCTCCTGCACTTTTAAATTAGCTTTGATTAGTGTTTTAATTATGGTTTGACTTGGACTTTCCCCTTACGCTCGTCTTTACTTTTACTTTAAGTTCCCATAGATTCTTACTTTAAGTTTGTCGGTGTTATTACTCAACGTTTCCAAGTATT